>JAKOGI010003341.1:0-57103 GCA_029747015.1 Carnegiea gigantea | reverse complement strand
ATATATATATATATATATACACACCCACACACCCACACACTATATGCCTGTTGGATAGGTGATCCAAATGCCTTTGACGAATTGAATCAAAACTTGATTTGGGGGACAACGGAAAATTGTATGAAACACTCATTGGCCTACTGAAACATGCCCTTCTTGGATAGGTGATCGCCTAATAGGTTAATAGGTGAACTAATGAGGTTTGATTTTCTTTAGTTTTATTACTTTATAAAAAAGTCGGTTAGAGAGCAAAAATATTTCTAACAAGGTAATGGCCACACTAAAATTAAAAGTCATTCTAAAAAATAATCACCTCCCAAAGTTTCCAAAATCACTCCAAAAATATCTATGTCTAATTCTAAAATAGTGATTCTAAAACAGTGAAATGACTTATTCCCAGATAATCAATGTGATTGATTCTTATACAATCACTTGGGTTTAAATTTCGGGTCTAATTCTAAAATGGGTCAATCGCATCGGGCACGGGTCGGGTCTTAGTTCAGTTCGGGTCAATTTCGAGTCAACCATGTTCGATTCAGGTTCGATTCGGGTGAAGTTTGAGTTTGGGTCAATTTCATTTCAACCATATTCAGATCAGGTTCGGGTTCAGTTCGGGGGGAGTTTGGGTTGGGTATGTTTTGGGTTGTGTACGGTAGTGCGGTTTGGATCGGGTATGAGTGGAGTCTAATTTGGGTCGAGTGGGATTCTATTCAACATTCAGGTGAATGTCGGGTCGGGTGTAAATCGGGTTAAGCATAAATTAAGATAGGTTACTTTCAGGTCAGTGTATATTTTGAATTTTTGAATGCCCTCAATTCTAATCATAAATTATTTTTAAAAAATAAAATCCGTTTAATTAGACAAGTGCATTTATTCTATATTCTTCTTTTAATCCATACATTAACATTGATGCATCCATATAATATATATATATATAATATAATATATATATATATATATATATGTATATATATATATATATATATATATATATATATGTAGATATGTTATATAAATGTCATATAAGTATATATATGTATATATGTATACGTGTATATATATATATTATGTGTGTGTGTGTGTGTGGTGTGTGTGTGGGTGTGTATATATATACATATACATACATACATTACATATATAAGTGATATAATATATAATATATATTATAATATATATATATATATATATATATATATATGTTATATTGTTTATGTAATGTATATATATATATATATATATATATATATACATATATATATATATATATATATATATATATATATAAGTTTTTTTCGCTTGAGTAAAATTGAAAGGAACTTTTGTAATGAAAATTTTTATGGGCTTAACTACACATTTACTATGAAAGTTAGTAAGTTACAACTTACAGGTACAACCCATCCATAGTCTTATACCTTATGCGATGTGCAATTATCTCAAGGATTACAAATTTACGGGTTGTTAAGTCAACTTTCAAGTATCTCAATTGAGGTCATGCTATGACAAAATTAGTGAACCAACCTAACGTCAATCATGATTCATGAGTCAATTGTGTTAGTTACATATATCAAGATTCAAAGATTTGTTATGGTTCATGAGTCAATTGAAAAATAACCAAAAAAAGAAAGAAAATGATAAAAAAAAAATTTTGACCCCACTATTGGTGCATAACTTCATGTTTGTTATCTTTGAGTTGATAAACAGAAACATATTGATTCAAGTCGATATTTTCAATAATGGATTTAATGTTCTTTGATAGCTCGTTAAATGATCATATATCAAGATTTAAAATTTATCTTTGTGAGATTAACAACTTGATTTACACATTCTCAATGAGTCAAAACTCAAAAGCAACTGCAATATACGAGTTTGTGATTGTCTAAAATTCAAATGTGTCACATTATTATGAGATCATGTGCAAACATATATTCTTGAATATGATTATGTTTATGTAGAATCAAAATTTAAGCATGTTACGAAGATAATTTAAGATCATAGTCCGTAGATTAGTAATGCCGTATTTTTGACGGAATGATGGTAGTCACAGAATGATATTATACCCGGATAATCCTAGCATGCATTAAGTATTTAAGTCATTAAGTGAATTAAATACTATAATAATATTGCTAGATCCTAATAAGTTTAATAATTTGTTAATTACGCTTATCTTTTTGTAGTTCTTATTTTGACCAGATGTTATATGTCTTATATTTTTAATACATATTTATCAAATTAAAAATTAAAACCTAAAAACTACCAACTATCAACTATTTTATTTTTTTCTCTTAAGTTTTCTTTGATTTTATTTATAAAATTTTCCTCTTTAGACTTAAGTTAATTTCTGTTTCCCTCCTAAATAGCTAAACTCAACTAAAAGGATTTAAAAATTTCAGAAACCGCCCAAAAGCCAAAAGTGTAAAACAGTATAAAATTAAACCCCCGCCTCAAATAAATAAATGTTAAAAATAATTTTATAATTTTAAGATTTTAACAAAACAAAAGGAAACTAGAGTCTGGAAACCTAAAATCCTAAATGCTTCTACGGTTCTACGCAAGTAAGGCAACCTGTAACCCGCTTCAGCCGTGCTGTGCCCTGGCTCTTGAGCCCTCTCTCCTCTCACACTCTCACTCTCTCTATCTCAGTTTCTCTCTCTTACTTGGTTAGCCATCGGCTCGTCGCCGGTTTCCCCCTAAGTCTTGGCCATGTACAGCTGACCCCTCAGTGTCAGCCAGCACCCTCTCTCCTCGCATCTCTCGGTCATCTATAGATCTACTCATCTCCCACTTGCAGCACATCGACAGCCTCAATCGATCTAATACCGAGTCATCCACAGCCTCACCGGCCCTCACGCCTGATATAGTGCTTCAGTATATCTCTTTAATGTAATGATGTTTTGTTTTTCATTTTAGGAACTGTAAGGAAAATATGACTGTATAGGTTTGCTTGGTTAGTTATTACAGACTTGTGATGGAGAGGGCCAAGTGAATTGCTAGGGACTCAAAGTCTTATTTTGGCCCGTCATGGGACATATTAGTTACAATTGCTGCTTCTAGTTGCACGCATCTAGTAGAATTTGCTTTTTATCTCAGTTTTAGCATATTTGTTTTCCAAACTAATTGTTAAATTAAATGCAAGGAGCTAATTGCTATGGACATTGAAGGAAAAGGAAATGAAATGCATGCCGATGAAAATTTGAATTCCATTTCTACAATAACAGCCCTTGACGCCCTTGTCGAAGATGATAAAAAATGTTTGGTGCGGCTAGAGTTTCTTGTGATTGATGGAACCAATTTGAGTGATGGCAAGAACCGAGCAAAATGCTCACATTGCAAGAAAGTAACCTTTATTGTTATTGCATAATATAGGACTAGCAATATGAAGAAGCATTTGGAGAAGAGTAAAGCATATCAAGCTGCAAAGTCAAGTGAGAAAAGGTTTGAACAAAAAGTTTATTGTGATTTGCTAGCTAGGGTGATCATAAGGCATGGGTATAGTTTTTCTTGGGTTGAGCATGAAGGAAATAGGGAGATTCATACATGCTTGAACAATGAAGTTAGAACCATACCTAGAAACACAATGAAAACTGATTGCCTTAAGTTACATGCTCAACTTTAAAAACAACTTAAGTTAGCTTTTCTTGCAGTTCGTGGATGCATTTCTTTGACTTGTGAAATGTGGACCTCTTACCAAACAGAGGGATATTTGTGCTTGACTACTCACTATATAGATTCTGATTGGAAGTTGACTACTAGAGTTTTAAATTTTTATCATTTGAAGGCTCCTCATACTGGATCTATTTTATGTGGTGTTGTGTATGACTTTTTACAAGAATGGGGCATTCAACATAACATCTTTTCAATAACATTAGACAGTGCATCTAACAATGACAAAATGCAAGATGAATTAAGATTCAAGCTTTATGAGAATGGGCATTTATTCAGTGATGGGGAATATTTTCGTATTCGGTGTACGGCACACACTTTGAATCTTGTTGTTAAAGATGGCTTGAGAACAATTGATAATTGTGTTGTTAAGGTTAGAAAAAGTGTGAATATGTCAAGGGATCAGAGTCTAGAAAGAGGACTTTTGAGCATCGTGTCATATGATGTATGATCTTAGAAAACAAGGCTTAGGGTTGGATGTGCCTACTAGGTAGAGCTCTACTTATGAAATGCTTGATAGAACACTTCTTTATGTTGATGCTTTTAAGTTACTTGCTCAAATTGATCCTATGTACAAGACATTTCCCACAGATGATGAATGAGAAAGGATTATAACAATTCATGAGCTTGTTGGACATTTTTGTGATATAACTCATATGTTTTCTAGTAGTAAGTATTGTACGTCAAACTTGTACTTTGAAAATGTGTGGAAGATTGATATGTTCTTGAAAGAGCCATTAGATTGTGATGATCCAATTATCAGGAGTTTGATTATGGAGAAGAGAGCAAAGTTTGATAAGTATTGGAGTGAGTATACCTTATTATTTACTTTTGCCAGTTCTTGATCCTCGATGTAAGTTGGTGTTTATCAAGTGTTGTTATGAGAAATTCTATGAAAATAAGGAAATAACAACTAGAAAAGTGAGCGATATACAATTCAAGTTAGAGATGCTTCTTAGAGACTATACTCGAAGCACTAATCCTCCAACTCCTATTGTATCATCAACACCATCATCACACACTGGTCGATGGAATTCAAGAATTGGAAACCGCATGTGATGAGGATAGAAGAAGCTAGCTAAGTTAGTTAGCAATTAGTTAGTAAGAATATAGGGAAGTTGCTTATAACAGCTTGGCTATTATTACATGTATATCTGTACGGTTGTAATAAGAACAGAATAACAACTTGCATTCTCTTTCTTACATCAAGAATATATTCAGTTCTTCTTCTTCTTCTTCTTCTTCTTCTTCTCTCTCTCTCTCTCTCTCTCTCTCTCTCTCTCTCTCTCTCTTTCTCTCTAGCTTCATCCATGGCTCCCTTCGTACAATAACATGGTATCAGAGCTTACGGTTTACTGGTATATTCGAGTTTGCTGATTATTCAGAATTATACAACAAGAGGTCTCTACTTTGTTCATTCATCTATAATCACGATTCTGCAAAATCTATGAGGCATCTCTGAAATTTGAAGCTTAGTTTTGTACACGCCTGGGAATTGTCTTTCTGAGTATCCTGATATAAGTCTTTCATATTCTTTGAAATTTGGTTATTGATCCATTAGTTCTTGATTGTTCTGTTGAAGTTCTTGATCAATTTGTGAGATTGAATATGGCTGTGGTTAATGAGAATGAAGAAACTAGCACAAATGTGAGGTATGTTGGAAATTTAAGTGAGCCATCCCATCTTTTATACATACATCCTTCTAATAACCCTAACAATATCTTGGTTAGTGATTTGTTAAATGGGGATAATTACAGTCACTGGAAAAAGGTAATGAAAATTGCTTTGGTGGCCAAAAACAAATTGGGATTTGTTTTAGGGCAGTGTGCGAAGCCTACTGCTGCAAATCTAATAGTGTATTGGGAGAGATGTGACAAAATGGTTTTGTCCTGGATTATGAATGCTGTTGTAAAGGATATAGGATAGAGCATATTATTTTCTGCTACTGCCAGGGATGTCTTGGTTCAACTGGAGCAACGTTTTCGTGAGGTTGATGGCACTAAAGTCTTTCAAATACAAAGAGATTTGTGTGTTATTTCTCAGGGACATTTATTAGTCACTGAGTATTTTACACAAATTAAGAAACTTTGGGATGCTTACAATAGTATCATTACACTACCCTACTGTGTCACAAGTGGAGATTGTTGTGTGAGTTTAATAGCTGCTAAGAAAATGATACATGACCAACAAGTAATGCAATTTTTGGTTGGATTACATGAAGATTATAAACATGTTAGAGGAAACATACTGATGATCAAACCCTTACCTAGTCTTGATCAAGTCTATCATATTGTGTTACAAGAAGAGAAGCAAAGGTCCTTGTCTGCCTCAGTCTCTATTAGTGGCAACTCTGCTGCATTTCACAGCAATACATCTGGGGATCTTTACAAGTCTGGTTTGTTTCAGTAAAGGGTTTATAATCAAGGACCATCAAGGTTTTTCTCTATTCCTAACCCTGGGATTCAGCAGTCTGTGTCATCCACTTCTGGAGATTACAAATTTGGCTAGAAGAATTTTCCATATAAGAATTTTCAGGAAAGAAGGTCTTATTTCTGTGATCACTGCAAGATACCAGGACACTCTACACAAAGATGTTTCAAACTTCGTAGTTATCCTCCTGGACACAGACTGTATAAAGGACGAAGAGTTGCAGTAGTTGCACAGACAGAGACTACAGTAGATGTTTTCTCTACTCATTCACCTGCACTTACCACAGAGTAGTATAACTAGCTTATTGTTGAACGGTAAATTTACCCATTTTACGTGCCTCTTTCACCCACTTTTTGCTCGTATAATAACTTAATTTTTAGGATTTTACCTTGTTTTATTTATGTTTTATAGGAAATAACTCCAAATCAAGAAAACGTCGCGAAAAGGGATGAAGACGGGACGAAACGAAGAAAACCAGCGGAAACCGACGAAAACCGGCAAAAACCGGACAAACCGGGGAGGGGCGACACCGTGCCACCAGCCATATGGCACGGTGTGGCCATGCCATGTGGCACGGCCGTGGCACTTGGCATGGTCAGGCCGTGCCGCCTCCCCAGTTCGTTCGGCTCGCGCGATTCTATTTAAGCTCTGTTCGGGCGTCTGTTTGCGGGGTCGCTCGGTGGTTCTTCCAGGCGATTTTTTGGGTAGTTTAGTTTAGGTTTTAGCGAATAAAAACTCCATGGAGGGAGATTAGTTTAGGATTGAAGATTGTATTCTTGGATTCAACCTTTGGATTTCAAGTTTCTTCATCAATTCAAGACTAAGTTTTCTCCTCTTTTATCTCTCAAATTTTTATGTTCTTGTTATTTATGTTTTGTTGGTTTTAATTCTTGTATTTGTTTTGTTTGATTTATATGTTTAATTTCATTGTTAATTTATGTTGTTTAGTTGTTTGAATTCATTTTATTTCATTCCCTTCGTTTTGTTCTTCAAGTTTATGTTCTTGTTGGTTAGTTTAGGTTTTCATGCGTTTTTCATGTTTTGTTGGTAGATTGTGTTGGCTTGGGTTGTGATTAGCCTCTTGATGGCTAATTAATCTTGTATTTGGCCTAACCATACCCAATCAATGCTTAGAACTTAGCGTTTTCCTTCACGCCCGCTAAGCGTTCAATGAAATGCCTGAGAGGGTTTTCATCCATATTTTTGGGCGATTGACTTATACTGAGAGGTGAGGTCAATTCGCTAGTGTGGGAGAGGGAATGGCCAAGTTCGGGACACGAAAGTAGTATCCGAATCGAGCTAGGTTAGAGGTTGCTAGTTTTGTGGCCTAATTCGACTAACCCCACGAAAGTAGGTGGTTACGCGAGTTAGACTAGCTCATGACCCTTGAGAGAGGGCTTGGGTGGCCTTTGATGGTGCAACCGACCATCTCTAGTTCGTAGTGTGGTTTGGGTAGGTTAGGACTCGTCTTGATTAGTTGGTTCATCCATTGGTAAAATCACAACTCCAAGTCGTTTCAGTTTTCTCTCTTTCCCTTTCGATCTCACCTAGCTCGATACGTTTTAGCTAGCTCTGGTAGTTGGAAACACAATTCCCTACGGACGACACCCCAAGTACTCAACGATACACCTTGCACTTGGGGTTTACAAATATTAAAACTCTGTTTTTCCTGCAACAAGTTTTTGGCGCCGTTGCCGGGGAATTGGCGTTTTTCAATATTGGGGTTTACTTCTGCATTCGAGGCTAGGCCTTTAGAAAATCCAAAAAAAAAAATCAAAAAATCAAAAATTTCAAAAAAAAAAAAAATGTCTCTTTCCCACTTCCCTCAACATGAGCACGAATTGTTTTGGCGATACTATGATAGATTACAAGAAAACATTGTGGTTATTGCCTAGAAAAATGGGAAATTTTAAACATGGTCTATGAAGGTGTGACTTGTGAGACCCGTGCTCTTTTGGAGCATTGGGATTTCTGCGCTCGAAACGTTGATGAAGCTTAGGAATTACTTGAGTGGTTGGCTAGGGATACTTATGAATTTGAGACTAGTCAATTTACTTCATCCACCCCATCCCCCTGCATTCCTAATTATACACCTCTTGCATGTGAGATCTGCCATCGTTCTGACCATGACAGTGTTTCTTGTCCCTATCGTATTTCTGCTGATGGTTTTGCTAAAATTTCTAGTATGATAGAGGCCATGAACAAGCAACAAGTTGAGTTTGCTGAGTTTGTTAATAAACTGCGGGAGTATGACCTATCACCCGAGACTGACCCTAGTTCTAGTGCTCCTAGACTTGATGTCAATCTATGCGATGATGGTGCATCTTTTCCTCCTCTAGAGTCCGAACTAGAGGACGTGCTTGACCCTCCTCTGCCTACTCTACCTCTTGTTGCTCCATCCCTACCTAGCACCTTTAAGGACAATACTATGACCCATCTCGATCCACCTTTCCCTTTAGCTCAGTCGATGGAGTTCGAGGTAGGTGAGACATTTTGTGTTGGTGCTAGTATCGATGGGGATGATTTTTGTCTTGAGTCAGACGGTACTTTTAGTGAGGTGCATGATCTCGACGAGATTCTCGAAGGGGAGTCCTGTGTGGATGCTGTGGCTGCAATTTCATCTAGTCCTGATCTTACTGACCATGTATCCCTCAACCCCCTTGATTTTTCTCATGCTTCTTCATGTTCACTACCCTCCCCTTCCCCTCAGTATTGTGACCTCTCACTGATCGATTCTCTTGTGGTGCTCGAGGGGAATGTGGTTGACTGTTCTGAGCCTCTAGGTACTTTTAGAGGGTATGACCCCTTTCTTGATCCTTATCGTCTGTACCTAGAGGGCATGCCTAGAGAAATCGCGTTGACTATTGTATTTGATTATTCTGCTGATTTCTCATAGGTATTTGGTGAGTTTAAGAGGGCACTAACTTTGTTTGCTCCATCTTTACCAGTGTTCTCTTACTCACACCACTCTGAGCTGCATGCAGCAATGCATGATAAGCTCCTACGAGCTTTGACTGCATCCGAGCTGACGACTCGCCTCTTGAGCGGCAAGGAGTGGCTGATGCTCCTTAAGTCGTCATGGCATAGTTCGGGTACATTCAGTACCCGACCTGATATAATCGTTCTCACTCTTCTCTTCCCCCCTTCTTTTTATTTTTCTTTTCTTTCTTTTGTTTTTGTTTAGTTGTGAATATTAGGATTGTGTTTTTGATGGTGATCATCTTGTGGTGAAATTTGGATGTTGCTGAGCCGTTGTTGGCTATGATCACCAATTTTGTGTTTTTCTGGATTTTTATTGTGTTGTGATTGGTGGTGTTGTTGGATTGGTATATATTTCTTATTGGTGTTGCTAGTTTGGTATATATGTGTGATCTTGTTTTGATTGGGCGAGATTGCGTTTTTGGGAGAGTGTGTTAGCTTGTGTATATATTTGTCGATTTTATATGTCTTGTGTTTGATTTTGTTTTCTTTATTTTTGTGTGTTGGTGATGACTCACGGCTCTCAATGAGGACATTGTGAGATTTAGGTGCGGGGGTGGGGTCATCTCCCCTTTTCTTTTTATTTTTGTGAAAATTTTTCACTTTTGTGTAAATTTTTCAATTTTTCTCCTTTTTGTATAAATTTTTCTTTTCCTTTTAAATTTAGGGGACTTTTGTACTATTTCGATCAGTCTTAATCTCGGTACCTTAACTATTAGCTCGTATAGATGTTCATCCCCCATCTGTCGTTTTAGGTCTCAGTTCTAACCCCAACAGTCCACTGTAATTTTGCAATCCAGTCCTGATTTATGTATTATCATCATCCTATATTCTTAGTCTTCCATGATTAACTCTCCTACTTGTCTACTGCACAGCTCCTTTTATACGTGCTGGCACCCCCATTTTCGAAAACAAAAGCAAAAACAAACAAATTCGAGCGCTACTGGGTGTATCCCTTTGAGGCGTGGCATAAGTTTGTATTGAAAAAAAATAATGAAAAGGAAAAAAAAAAAAGTGGGGAAGAAAAGAATTGGAAATCACAAGTACCCCTTTGAGGCATGCGCTATTGGGTGTTACCCTTTGAGGCAATACTGCTATTGGGGAGGCTTGCTTTCCATGCTAGCTATTCGAAAAGGTAGCTTGTGTCAGCTGCGTGGGATTGAGTTTGGTTTTGGTAGGCTTAGGTTTAGGGTGATGATACACTTGCACACAGGCACCAGGATGGATTCACTATTTTCATGCGTCGTGGGGTGAAAAGCTTATGTCTGAATGTCATTCTTTGGGATGATGTGTCCTGAAATGTATATAATGCTTGTGTACAGACTGATACTTGAGTTACTAGGGGGTTTCGGTTGATCCGAACATGTATAGTTCACCCTGATGTATACATTGTGTTTTTTTCATTTTTATTTTTCGTTTTTTTTTCTCTTTTCTTTGTTTTTCCTTTTTGAGATTTTGTGGGTATATCTTCTGCAAACTCTCACGAGACCTTACTCGTCCACTTGGGGGAACCAAGGGGTTCAAAGGGCTTGTTGCATATGCTAAATGCAACCGTGATTCCTACGAAAGTGAGTTAGTCGTTTACTTTAGTTTTTCTTTTATTTTGCTCGAGGACGAGCAAAAGATAGGTGTGGGGGTGTGTTGAACGGTAAATTTACCCATTTTACGTGCCTCTTTCACCCACTTTTTGCTCGTATAATAACTTAATTTTTAGGATTTTACCTTGTTTTATTTATGTTTTCTAGGAAATAACTCCAAATCAAGCAAACGTCGCGAAAAGGGATGAAGACGGGACGAAACGAAGAAAACCAGCGGAAACCGACGAAAACCGGCAAAAACCGGACAAACCGGGGAGAGGCGACACCGTGCCACCAGCAATGACCACCGAGCGACCCCGCAAACAGACGCCCGAACAGAACTTAAATAGAATCGCACGAGCCCGACGAACTGGGGAGGCGGCACTGTCGTGCCATGTGGCACGGCTTGACCGTGGCCGTGCCACTTGGCACGGTCAGGCCGTGCCACATGGCACGACCGTGCCGCCTCCCCAGTTCGTCGGGCTCGCGCGATTCTATTTAAGTTCTGTTCGGGCGTCTGTTTGCGGGGTCGCTCGGTGGTTCTTCCAGGCGATTTTTAGGGTAATTTAGTTTAGGTTTTAGCGAATAAAAACTCCATGGAGGGAGATTAGTTTAGGATTGAAGATTGTATTCTTGGATTCAACCTTTGGATTTCAGGTTCCTTCATCAATTCAAGACTAAGTTTTTTCCTCTTTTATCTCTCTAATTTTTATGTTCTTGTTATTTATGTTTTGTTGGTTTTAATTCTTGTATTTGTTTTGTTTGATTTATATGTTTAATTTCATTGTTAATTTATGTTGTTTAGTTGCTTAAATTCGTTTCATTTCATTCCCTTCGTTTTGTTCTTCAAGTTTATGTTCTTGTTGGTTAGTTTAGGTTTTCATGCGTTTTTCATGTTTTGTTGGTAGATTATGTTGGTTTGGATTGTGATTAGCCTCTTGATGGCTAATTGATCTTGTACTAGGCCTAACCATACCCAATCTATGCCTAGAACTTAGAGTTTTCCTTTACGCCCGCCAAGTGTTCGATGAAATGCCTGAGAGGGTTTTCATCCATATTTTTGGGCGATTGACTTATGCTGAGAGGTGAGGTCAATTTGTTAGTATGGGAGAAGGAATGGCCGAGTTCGGGATACAAAAGTAGTATCTGAATCGAGCTAGGTCCGGGGTTGCTAGTTTTGTGGTCTAATTCGCCTAACCCCACGAAAGTAGGTGGTTACACGAGTTAGACTAGCTTATGACCCTTGAGAGAGGGCTTGGGTGGTCTTCGATGGTGCAACCGACCATCTCTTGTTCATAGTGTGGTTCGGGTAGGTTAGGACTCGTCTTGGTTAGTTGGTTCATCCATTGGTAAAATCATAACTCCAAGTCGCTTCAGTTTTCTCTCGTTCCCTTTCGATCTCGCCTAGCTCGATACGTTTTAGCTAGCTCTGGTAGTTGGAAATACAATTCCCTGCGGATGACACCCCAAGTACTCAACGATACACCTTACACTTGGGGTTTATAAATATTAAAACTTTTTCTGCAACACTTATGCAATTGTTACAACAACACACCATTGACATGGACAAGTCTAATGAAACAGGTAGTGTAGCTGGCTTCTTTGCAAGTAAGTCCTTCTGTTTTCTTACTAAATTCACTAATAATAGTATTTAGGTTGTGGATGGTGGAGCTAGTGATCATGTAACCTATGATTTTTCTTTATTACATAATGTCAAGAAACTAAATGTGCCTCAGTTTATTACCATGCCAAATGGTAAAAGGGCAACTATTACACATTCAGGTTCCATGGTTTTGGGAGATAAATTAAAACTCCATAATGTTCTCTACATACCTACTTTTCAATGTAATTTACTTTCTGTTAGTAAATTAGTTAACCAATTTTCAGCAAATGTAATTTTTACTCCACATTCCTGTGTGCTTTAGGTCCCCACCATATAGAAGGAGCTGCTCCTTGGTAAAGAACACAAAGGTCTTTTTTTACTGGAAAAGGGTGCTGCAGTTTAGCAAGCTACCTTGGAAGCACTTAATCTAGGCAATAAGAAGTTTTCTGTTGCTTGTTTGTTAAGTTCTGAGTTGTGGCATCAAAGATTAGGTCATTTATCTTTTGATCAACTTAAAAATATAGTTTTACCTTCTTATACCAACTCTAGTCATCGTGTGTGTCAAGTTTGTCCTCTAGCTACGCTGTATAGACAGCCTTTTCATTTGAGTATTGCCAGAGCTGAACATTGTTTTGACATTCTACATATTGATATTTGGGGATCTTGTCCATATAAGTCTTATGTTGGTGTCGTTTGCTTCTTATCAATTGTGGATGATAAGTCTAGAGTAACTTGGGTACACTTAATGGCCACAAAGAGCTCCGCATTCCCATTGATTAAAACATTTGTTACTTAAATTGAAAATCAATATACAGCTCATGTTAAAATCATTAGAACAGACAATGGCTTAGAATTTAAAGACTCTGCAGCATTAGAATTTTATAGAACCAAAGGCACTGTTTATCAAACTACATGTGTAGATACTTCTCAACAAAATGGCATTATTAAGAGAAAGCATCAGCACCTATTACAGGTTGTAAGAGCTTTATTATTTCAGTCTAATATTCTCAATAAATTCTGGGGAGATGCTCTCTTAACTGCAGTTTATCTAATTAATAGAATGCCTTCTCCCATTCTTCACAATCAAACTCCTTTTGAGGTATTATACAAAGCCAAACCTACTTATCTGCACCTGAGATCATTTGGCTGTTTATGCTATGCTGCTACTTTAAAAAGAAATAGGGATAAGTTACAACCTAGAGCAAATCCTTGCATTTTTATAGGTTATGCCTTCAATCAAAATGCTTACAAACTCTTTGATCTCAAAGCCAATAAGGTCATAATATCCAGAGTTGTGATCTTCCATGAGATAATTTTTCCTTTTCATTCTTTACCTCACTCTTCAGACATTCCTTTACCTGCCATTTCAGATACATTCCTGACACATTGAACTTATCACTCAATATCCCTGATCCTTTTAGTATTGAAGCTGTCATACATTCGCAAAACAATTCTAGTTCTTCCCCAAGCAGCTGCGATACCTCTGACTTTACTTCCTCACCTGTTCCCAATCAATCCATCCCTAACCTTTCCCCTCATAATCCCTCACAAATAAATTCTCATGCCTCTCAGCCTCTTAGAAGATCAACAAGGACACATAAACAACCTGCACATTTGTAGGATTTTTTTTGTGGTATGATTCAGACTAACACTCTTCCTACAGAATTCCATGCTTTTCATGCTCAACTGTCACAGTACTCTAAACCCAAGAACTATAAGGAAGCAGCCAAACAACTTGAATGGATTACAGCTATGGACAAAGAGATTAAAGCTTTAAACAACAATAATACCTGGGATTTAGTGGATCTTCCTCCTGGAAAGAAGGCCATAAGTAGCAAGTGGGTCTACAAGGTAAAGCTTAAGTCAGATGGATCATTGGAGCGATTCAAAGCTAGATTGTTCATTAGAGGATTTACTCAACAATATGGGGTTGATTATCAAGAGGTATTTTCTCCAGTTGTGAAGATGACGACTATCAGGAGTATTATTGCCTTGGCAGCATCCAGAAATTGGCCCCTTTATCAGCTAGATGTCAACAATGCCTTTTTACATGGGGAATTAAATGAAGAAGTCTACATGGAGGTTCCAAAAGGCATACCTAACCCATCCAACAAAGTCTGCAGATTAAGAAAGTCACTATATGGCCTCAAGCAAGCTAGTAGATAGTGGTTCTCAAGCTCACTCAAACTTTTCTTACTCTGGGTTGTCAATAGTCCAAACACGATTATCCCTATTCATCAACAAATCCTCTACTAATATCACCATAGTTGTAGTCTATGTTGATGATATCATGGTTATCGGCTCCAATTTTTCAGAAGTTATCCATCTCAAACAGCATTTAAATGATTTATTTGGCTTCAAAGACCTAGGCCAACTTCATTATTTTCTTGGCTTGGAAGTGAGTAACACTATTGAAGACATCATTTTGTCCCAAAGGAAATTCACTAATGAATTACTGAAGGAATGTGGGCCCTTACCTATCACTGCAGTATCAACTCCACTACCCCTAAATTGGAAACACAACCCTGATGATGGTGAACTACTTCCTGACCCTTTTCTATATAGAACCCTTGTTGGAAAGCTAAATTTCCTTACTCATACTAGAGACTTGAGTTACACAGCCCAAACTCTCAGTCAATTCATGCAACAGCCTAGAACTTCCCACCTCAAAGCCTTACAACACACTTTCAGATACATTCAATGCACTATTGGTGCTGGTATACCTCTTAAAGGAGCAGACAAATTAACACTGCAACATATTCAGATTCAGACTGGGCAGCATGCCCCTCGACCCGAAGGTTTGTCACTGGTTATCTATCCTCTTTGGAAATTCTCCAATTAGCTGGAAAAGCAAGAAGCAAGGCACTGTCTCTAAGTTGTCTTCAGAAGCAGAATACAGGGTCATGTCTCAAGCAGCCTCAGAAGTAACCTGGACAGTAAGACTATTGGAAGAACTTGGAGTATCATCCCTTAAACCTGTCACTCTGTATTGTGATAATATGTCTGCCATTGACATAGGAAAAAACCCTGTATTTCATGAGAGGACAAAACATATCGAAATAGATTGTCACTTCACCAGAGACAAGGTATTGGAAGGATTATTGCAATTATCCTACGTGCCTACCAATGAGCAACTTGCTGACATCCTCATCAAAATCCTGCCTTTCCTTCAGCAAAACCTTATCCTGAGCAAGCTTGGAATGGTTTCTCACCCTTCTAGCTTGAGGGGGGTGATGAGGATAGAAAAAGCTAGCTAAGTTAGTTAGCAATTAGTTAGCAAGAATCTAGGGAAGTTAGTTATAACAGCTTGATATTATTACATGTATATATGTATGGTTGTAATAAGAATAGAATAACAACTTGCACTCTCTTTCTTACAACAAGAATATATTCAGCTCTCTTTCTTCTTCTTCTTCTCTCTCTCTCTCTCTCTCTAGCTTCATCCATGGCTCCCTTCGTACAATAATAGCATACGTAAATTTGACTATTTGGCAGTATGTTTTCTATAATTCTATACTATTTTACTCTTTTTTTTTAAAAGGAACCATAGTGAGATAAATCAAGTTATTTTTTCCCTAGTTGAATTGGTATTAAGGTGATAAAAATGTATTTCTAATTTCTATACATTAATTGTAATTTTGTATTTTGTAGGACTTTGATGGGAATGATAGCAAGTATTCAAGTGGAAGTGGAAAGTCAATACTTGATACTTATTTGGAGGACTACAAAATTGAGCGTAAAGTTGATTTGGATGCTCTAGAGTTTTGGAAAACCAATCAAGAAAAGTATGGTGAACTCTCTCATCTAGTTGCGAATGTTTTGAGCATGCAACTCACTACCATTGCTTCGTAGTCAAACTTCAGCGTTGGAGGTAGGATTTTAAATAATTGGAGAAGCTCTTATATTCCTGAGAATATGGAAGCATTGATAACTACCCAGACTTGGTTATATGGCTTTCAATATAAGTATTGAATATTTTCTTTTTTATTTGTTTATATTTATGTTGTTTCCTAATTTTTGTGAATTTTTGTTGTGCATTTTGTTTCACTTTAGCGCAAGAAGAAGAAGAAGAAGAGGAATTCATTGGATCAAATATGGCTTGCTCAAGTACTAAAGATGTTAGATTTTCCCCTCGGCGTAAATGATGGCCAAGATAGTTGATCACTTACTTTAGTACTTGGTTAGTTAATTCACTTTATGTCCCTAGTTTTTGGGTTTCTCTGATGGGTTTGGACTGTTTTGGAATTTTTTCATTTTGATAAGGCCTTGGATTGGGTTTCTTTGATGGATTTGATGCGAAATGCGAGGTAGTTGCTCTATTCCTTTTAATTTTTCAAGTCTCATTGTTGCGATGTTATATGTGAATATGTGATGCTATTTGCTTATAGAGGGAGAAAAGTATAAAGGCTTCTTTAACTTGCTCAGATTTGGAGACTTAGTCGTATTGTCTTCCTCTTATTATTGTAATTTGTGTGAACTTCATTAGTGGTTAGCTTCATCAATTTGCCCATATTCAACGCTTTGCGTTTATATGTGTTTGGGGCTGGTTTTCATCGACAAGGTTAATGGCGAGGATTTTTGCAATCAGTATCGGGCATGCTTGGATGAAGCATATGATGTGCTATTTTTACGCGATAATGGACTACAAGTCACTAAAAAATTTTTGTGCTAAATTAATTGTTGTCGATAAAGTATAGCAAAGTGAGACTGATTGATTAATTGATTAAGCATGATTCTTGCTAAGATTTTATCCTAATTTTATTGCATGTAATTATTTTGGATAAAAGAGAGGCTACGGACTACCAAGATCGTCATTGCCGAAAGTGGGAATCGAGTAAAATCATGGATGTAACCAAAAAGATATGGAAATGACTTCTGACTACCAACAATCTAACGCCAAAGGATGTGAGACATTCACTGGCGTAATAGGTGATAGGTGATACCCTAATAGGTGAACTAATGAGGTTTGATTTTCTTTAGTTTTATCACTTTTTACAAAAAGTCCGTTAGAGAACAAAAATATTTGAAACAAATTGATGGCCACCCTAAAATTAAAAGTCATTCCAAAAAATAATCACCTTCTAAAGTTCCACTATCACTCTAAAAATATCTGCTTGTGTCTCCAAGACCTTTATATGGAATTCACTACTCATGAATTTACATCCTTTTTATTAAACCCTTTTGCACTGAAGGTTATGGTTAATTAAGAAAGCGAACACAAATGCCTCATTTATGTCAAAATATAAATAGCAAAAACAATAGATATCTTAATATGAGATACTTCTTAAGTGTTTTTGCAGATAGAGTTAATCCAATTATGGTGTCATTTATATTCGTTGGTGTAGCTAACGAATACCATAGACGAGTACTAAAGCGTTGTAACTCATGATTAAGTCTAACTAATGCAAATTTGGCGACGTTAAAACATTTAACATGTTTATTTTGGTCAGTATAAGACATATCTTATCACCCAAATAGCAAACGTGTTAGTCATTATATATGCTACTTGCTTTACAAATAAAACCTCTTTCTAATGGTTCCATGATTGTCAAATATCCCTACCAGACCTAATTGCTTTAAAAATTGGTTTGGGAAACTTTCTTTGTGCTCCCAGCAGATTTTCAAGTATTGATGTTCCTGGGAAATTGATGATTTGATTCATCCATGCCATGGGCCAGCAGAGCTGTGGCTTATGAGCTTTTGTACGTGTCTATAACCCTCTATAATTTGATTCATCCACCCAGCCAATAATCATCCTAATTCTTCAAGCTCTTCCAATTTTGCTGGTTGTCTCCATGCAAAGGTGACAATTATTGAAACTGTATTTTAGTTGCTGCTAAGAATTGATTCTAAAATAGTGAAACGACTTATTCTCGGAAAGTCAATGTGATTAATTCTTATACAATCACTTGGATTTAAATTTTGAAAAATATGTGTTAATTCTTCTACAATCATTTGGATTATTATACAAAGTTTTCAACTGTCTATTAAAATTAGGTTGTTTCACTGAGTAAAATTAATTTAAGATGGAAGTTACTTAGGTTAGTAATTAATTAGAGAAACCACAATCACACTGGAAAATAACTGAAGTACAAAGGCTTGGCTGTTTGATTAGGAATTAAAGTACGGACCGACAAAGTAGAAAAGGCACAAGCAGGATGATCAACAATGGTGAATTAAAATTTAAAAAAAAAAAAACAAAGCAAAGCAAAGCCAAACCGAGAACCAGCCTCCAATCAATCCGAAGCCTCTCCTGATGCCCAGCTTCCCCACCCCGGGAGATCAGGCTTATCAGAATTGTCGTCATCATCATCAGAAGCTCCAGGTGGTGCATGTTCAACTTCAACATCGTAATCTTCGGCCTTGTCGATGATGCCGACCCGGGTCCCCTCCGGCACATCGGTCGGAACGTAGCAGTAGAAGTTGGTTGCATATATTGAGTAGGCCCTGTCAACCTGGGCTGCGTTCCGAACGACGACCTCCTTAGGTGGGTTGTATGGCGCAGTCCGGGGGTATTTTACCTTGTCAAGGACTCGGTTCCGAGATCCACTTTCGGCAGCAATTTGTGCAATGATTTCCTCATATGCGTCAGAGCTGACATCTCTCGCGATTTTGAACATGATCGCCTCTGCAGGGTGCCTGCAGTTGTCTACACGATAATGGTATGCTTCAAGCACGTCAGCTGCATTGCTCACCTCGGTATACCGGTATAAAACAGGTGGAGCCATTTTTTAGTGTGAAGAGAGGGAGGCGTCTACTTAACTCTTGTTTTGTTTGTAGATGAGTGATAACAGTGAAGAGAGTGGAGGATGCAATTGGCCATAAACATGTGGCACTATATATAGCAGATGAATGGCGCTAATGCATGCTATACTAAGTTGCTTACTTGGCGCTAACACGTGCGCTTTCTAGTAAGTATGTCTAAGATATATAGACACAAGTACTTAACTACATTAGTATAAAAACTAAACTAGTTCCAGCATCCAACTCATTGGGATTATACTCATACGACATCATTAAGATGAATTTGTACGTCTATCATTAACAAATAAATGGTTAAATATGAACTTATTTAATTTGAAATGTTTTTTGAATCCATCCCTAAAAATAAAATTAAAAAACTAATGAAATATCATTAGTCAACCATATTAAAGTTGGTTAAATGAAACCTCATTAGTCGACCATATTAAAGTTGGTTAATAAAACATCATTAATCGACCATATTAAAAGTTGGTTAAATGAATAAACATAATGTTATCAAAAAATGACTCTCAAATATACATATTAAGGACGTTCAAACATACCTTATTCATTAGATTATACGTGCTCTTGAATGTTGATTCACTCTTTTTTTTTTTTTTCCCCCTCTTTGGTGAACACATTCTAATCATTTCTCTCCTTTTATGATGTGCAGGGCCATTCATTTGCTATAGGGGATGGTTGTACAGATGCTATAAACAGAAGACAAGGCCCTAACACTGATAGCTTCATACCATAATCTGATAATTGACAACTTTATGTCAAATCTACGCACTTTTCTAAATTGCAAATTCATAAGTTGCGTTTCTATCGTGGTACAAGAATTGGGCAAGCTATATAATGTATAATGTGACCTTTTTAACCTTTTTAACCTCCCCATCCCCTGAGCTTTCGTGTATTATCAGAGATAATTATACGGGTAGAATCCTTGAGAGAAAAACTGTCTAACGTACCCTTTACAAACCAAAAAAATATGATGTACAATGTGATCAAAGGCGTCGTTTTCAATTTACCCATACCCACCCTTTGCATTTATATGTGTTTGGGGCTAGTTTTCATCAGCAACGACAATGACGTGCTTGTTTTGCAACTCGTATCAGGCATGCTTAGATGAAGCATACGATGTGATTCAGTCTCTTGCCTAATGCCATTTACTAATGCGGTTTGATTTTCTTTAATTTTATTTTTTTTAAAAAAAGGTGGGTTCGGAAAAAGAATTGTCAAACCCGCAAAATTAAAAAGTCATTCTAAACAATAATCACCTCAAAAAGTTTCCAAATTCACTCTAAAAATATCTGTTTCCAAGACCTTTGTATATGTGGAGTTCTCCACTCAAGAATTTCGTTTTCAATATGCACCTTCGTTCAAGCTTTGAGATGAGATACTGAGATGTCATGATCATTGATGAACCCGTCATCGTCATTATTTATGTTTTGTTTTAACATGAACAAGACGTTGGCGCTCGCTTTCTTAATTTACCACAGCCCTTAACGTTTCACGTAATAGGGTTAATAAAAAGGATGTTGCATACAGATCGACAATTCCATATATACAAACGTGTTGGTGAAACAAATATTTTTAGAAAGTGAATAAAACATTTAATTCGAGGTCATTTATTGGTTGTTTGGAAGACTTTTTAACTTTAGGCTTCAATTTGTACACCTATCCAAAATATTTTTTTAATCACCTTTTTGTCAAAAAAACAAACTAATTAAATCTCACTAGTTTATCTGTGAGCGAACCGGGTTTGTGTATCCGGTTCAATTGGGAAAATCGACGATGCATAGGTCAAGAACCAGTTTAAGTATCCAATTCAATTGGAAAATTAACGGTGCATAGGTTAATCGATTGAACTAGCGAGTCTGGGCCAATTTCAATAAACTTGCCTATCAACCAAAATTAATTTCCTCCCATTAAACTAAATCGATTTTCAATTTTGTCTACATTCCATTGGTAGGGATGACAGTGGGTTCTAAACATGACCCAGACCTATCGGACCCGAACTACTTTAGAGGGCCAATGAAATGAGACCCAACGAATCTTAAGCGGGTCTAGGGAAGCAGGTTGCGCCTGGGTCTGAAAAATTCAGACCCAGCCCGACTCGAGACCCGTTTAAGACCCGTTAATTTGTTTAATAAAATTGTGGCAAAGACAATTGGCTACAGTAATTCTAAACTAGTAAACTCTAGAGCCACTTTGTTTTATGGCGGTCGTAGAAGAGGAACTACTTGTCTATATAGTGTGATAATTGATGTTGGGATGTGGAAAAATAATTTTTATGTGAAAAACAATTAGAACCTGTGAACCCGCTAGATCAACAAAATCCGGGTCAGGGTCACGTCTTTCCAGATCCAACGGGTCTTGCTCCGAGTTCAGAAAAATTAAATGAATCTAAGTCCAGATGGATCTGACTCAGACCCGATTCACCGCCATCCCTAAACATTGGTCCTCACTTGAAAGGTGCGTGCGTATATTTGAGTGCGATGATCATCTAAGAATTTCCCAAACATTAATGTATATTTTAGTAAATTGGAGGCATAAGCGGATAAATATTTGAGAGTAAAAACAAGTTCATCCATTAAGCATCCTCCCCCTTGGCGGCATCACTTGACACCCTAGATTTTTGGAGAAAAAATTTTATTTATTAGATATTTTGGAGAAAAAAGAATATACACACGCATACATATTTCTATAAATATGAGAAATTACAGTACGTCAAGGCTTGACAAAGTTCAGGCTCGACTTGGTCAAAGCTCAACTCGGACTAGATTTGACCAAGCTCAGGTCGTGTTCAGACTCGGCTTGGCGTGGCTCGAGTACACCCTTACACTTTTCTAAATTGCAAATCCATATGGTGCGTTTCTATGTTGGTACGAGAATAGAGCAAGCTTTATAATGTACAATGTGATCAAAGGGATCGTTTTCAATTTATGCATATTTAACGATTTGCATTTATATGTGTTTGGGGATAGTTCTAATCAGCAAGGACAACGGCGAGCGTTTTTTGCAATTAGCAACGAGCATGCTCAGATGAACCATATAATGTGCTATTTTTGCGTGACAACTGCAAGTTACTAAAAATTATTTGTCCTAAATTGTTGTGCATAAAGTATATCAAAGTGAGACGGATTGATTTATGGATTAAGCAAAATTCTTTCCAAGATTTATCCTAATTTTTTTACATCTGATTATTTTGGAATGAAGAAGATTGTGTGCTACCCAAGTTCATCATGTTTCGTTGCTTTTTGGTTTCTCCATGAATGGTGTGAGTTGAGAGTGGGTGGACTGGACTTCTAGCGATCTACTCCACGAGCATTGGACCTGCAACAAGAGCAGCCCCGGATTGGAATTCGGGGAACGCCTCTCCGACGATCAAGTTAGTGTAGGGATCCAAGGAGAGACAATACAGAAGAGATAATATAAAGGAGTAAGTCTTTCCAGGGACTAGGATAAGTGCCATTTTGGTTGTGATTGTGGGTGATGAATGATTCCTCATAATTCTCTACCCATTTTCTGAGGTGGATAGATGAGTATTTATAATCCTTGCTATCAGGGGCAAAATCATAATTTCATTCGGGGCGTTTTGCTGACGGGTCGTCCCTTGCGAAGCCTGAGAATTTCCTTTAGGGTTCAGGAGTTGCTGCAGGTGGTTGCTATGACGTAGGCCCACCAGTATATTATGTGGAGCCCACAGTGGATCTCGATGTGCCCAACCGAACGGGTGGACAGGTAGAATGTGGAGCGAGTTCCAGTTGAAAGGATTACTCGCAGACTTCATAATGCAATTTTTCATTGGAGTTGCCCGATCATTCGTAGACGCCTATGCTTTGATCTTGGTGCCTGGGGCTTTCCCGGTGGGGTAACCTCGTTCCCAAGGTTTGAATGCCGCATTGGGAAGCTCCCCACTTTTGTATATAAAAATGTGGTTTGCTTAGCGGTGTTCATATCCGTTTTTGTCTCGTTTTCATCTTGGTAAGAGTTTCTAAATTATAGGTCCTGTTTGGCAATCAACTGTTAGCTGTTAGCTGTTAGCTGATTGCATTAGCTGTTAGCTGTTAGCTAATTGTATTAGTTGTTTGACTTAGCTGATTGCATTAGCTGTTTGTGAAAAAAGTGTTTGGTGAAGTTAGCTGTTTCTAAGAAAGCTATTTGATAAAATTCCACTTATACCCATTACTCAATTTCATTATTTTTCTAACTAAACAATTTTTCATCGGATATTTATTTTTCTTTTCGATATGAATTATGAATTAAGACTTATGTGATATATAGAATTACATTTATACTTTTTTCTAATTTTAGTACTTATTATCAAAATATATTTTTAATGTTAAATGGTTTCTTTTTTAATAGTAATTGAAATTATGTGATATAAAAAATATTTATATATCATATAAGGCTAACTTATATAAATTATTTGTTAAATTAAGAAAGCATTAAAATTAAAAGCATTATCTTCTACATCATGACTATCCACAACTCTTGTCCCAAAAAAGAAAAAAATAAATTGAAAAATTTAAAGTATAAGCATCCAACATTCGGGAATATCATTTGTGAATAACATGTAATATAAATTGGTCCAAATTATAAGGTTAGTATGGTCATTATAATAGTAAATATCAAAAAGCTCTTTGAAAAAACTATCCCAAATAGCTTTTTGTAAAAGAGCTTTTTGGGTATAAAAAGCTAATCTAAAAAGCTAATCAACCAAATACCCCAAAGAACTTGATCGGAGTTAAATAGCTAATACCCCCAAAAAGCTCTTTTTGCACCCAAAAAGCTCTTTATCAAACATGGCCATAGTCATCCCATATTATCTCGACACCGAGGAAGACGCCTGTAACTTTCACCTCCTGGAGTTGGTTCAGGCCACTTTATACACCATGGTGGTCAACCAGGCCCTGGAGTTAGGTGTGCTGAGCAAAGGCATGGCTGACGTTCTGAAGTCCACCCTAACAGGTCTGCAGTGGTTCGTCTTCAAGGGCTGGCCGCAAAAAAATAGGGACCTCATTTTAAGAGCTCACCAATCTGGTCCTGTGGCTGTAGGAGCAGGACCGTGTCCCTCGGGCAACCAAGAGGAGAGCACTGGGTCGAACGATGTTCCGCAGCATCTGACAACGAGGGCGGTTGGTGATCTTAGGCTCGAGCATGTTTCCCTCTTTCTTCCTTTTCTTCTCTCCTTTTGAACCTGGGATCCAATGCGGGCCCTACATAGTATACTCGTGAGCCTACATCACAGCGACCACCTATAGCCACTCCTAAACCCTAAAGGAAATTCTTGGGCCTGGCAATGGAAACCGTCTTGCGGCCTGTCAGGAATACACCCCAAGCAAAATTACTATTTTGCTCCTAGCAGCAAGGACTATAAGTACGCACCTAGCCACTTTGGGAATCGGGCAAAGAATTATAAGAAATCATTCATCATGCACAATCACAACCAAAAAGGCACTCATCATAGTCCCTGAAAAGACCTACTCCTTCTCTGTATTATCCTTTCTGTATTGTCTCTTCCTGGGATCCCACATTGACTTGACTGTCGGAGAGGCATTCTCCATATCCCAATCTTGGGCTGTCCTTTTTGAAGGTCTCATCCCATGTCATTCTTGGAGAAATAAGAAAGGTCCGAAACTCATCTTATCTCACTAAACAAAAAATGCAACTTGCCATGATCTTCATTTTGATAACCTCATGCTGAAATTGCATTCGCATGTGAGAAAGGCAAGAAGAGAATTAAATGCAAGCATTGATGAAGAGAGACTCAGCATTGAAATTATATAATGGAAGAGAGATTGGCAGATAATTGATATATATATATAATTTATATTACATCATATAATCATATATATATATATATATATATATATAGATATATATATCTATATATATATATAATATAATATATATATATATATATATATATATATAATTATAATTATATATATATATATATATAATTATAATTTGTGAGTCACTCGTGGCTATAATTTTTTGTATTTGCCTAATCATATATCATATATATATAAAATATAAAACTGAGTGGATTGAATGGATTGATGGTGTTTTGATAAGTGGGAAGTTTCTATTGGTTGTCTTTTATTAATTGTCTTACATTCACATCAATACTATATGATTTTTTTATTGAATTAATTCAACACTTATAAATTTAACATAATGATGTCAATAAATACTATCTTAAGTTAATTAATAATGGCTATATTTTATTACCCATATTCAAGTATCAATATTAAACAATTATTTCTTTATTCAATTAGTTTAACAATTACACATTTAAAATAAAGTATGACAAAATAAGGGAGACATTCATAATAAGTTGAATGGCATGATATTTCAATTTTCATCACTTAGTATCCAGATATATTAATATGCTTGAAGAGACATCCTGCTACCCCACAGGCCAAATGACATTAAACATATGCCAAGTGTTAAAAAACTTTTTTTTAATAGTTAAGGACTCCAATGATATATGTGGACAACTCCTCTTAGCCAAATGTGTCAATTGAGGAGTCAATAAGTATCAAAATTATAAATAATTTTAGCAGTTACAAATATAAAGTAAAAGATAAAAATAATCTAAGGATATTCTTGACTCTTACCCTTTTTGGTTAAGCAAAGATTACTATAATTTTTTGTTATATTTAATTCAATAATGTATGTGTTTTATCTTTTTATGTAAAAGCAACATTCTTATTTCTACCATTCACAAAATTCACACACCTCTGTATAATCTTTCTTCCCTTTTTTTAAAACAAAAACTAAATTTGAGACTTACATTGGTGGAGTTGTCGTTCGCAAATATTAGAAGAATGAAAAGGTCATTAGTACAATAATGGTATTGATTGATGCATGTAAAGGTATAACTGCTTCTTCCTTTTTATGGGAGCGGTGAATTGAAATTATTTCTATTTCTTAAATAATAATAAGTCAAATTCAATTTGCTTACTATTTCTTTTGATGATAATATGTCTTCATTTTCCTTTTGTAGTTGTGGTCCAATTATATCCATGCAGTGATCAAAGTTAATTTAGTTCTTAAAATTCAGGCTAAGTTTGTAAAAGATTTTATTGATATTTTAATAACTTCAAAGTCCAAAAGCATGCACACATTTAGGGAAAAAAGTAATATGGCTATAAAATTTCAACACATGCCTGTGTAAAGTACGAAATGCACACTAATAACATTTCTTATTGGGTTTTACCACTTCATAAGGGAAAAAGGGTGTGAATTTACATAAACCCGGGGGGGAGGGGGTCTATATTTAAAGATTTGAGTAACAAAGTAGAAATGTGATTCAGATTTATTTTTTTAAAAAAGGAGTTAAATAAAAAATATGGGAATTATTAATTCCTTTCCCATGGCTAGATCAAACAAGCACTGACCCAAATTGGGTGAGAATGGGAAATTTTATGAAAGATTGATTGGCGTATTGAAACATACCCTTCTTGGACGGGTGATAGCCTAATAGGC
Organism: Carnegiea gigantea; assembly: GCA_029747015.1. Lineage (NCBI taxonomy): Eukaryota > Viridiplantae > Streptophyta > Magnoliopsida > Caryophyllales > Cactaceae > Carnegiea > Carnegiea gigantea. Next base: position 30,610 of record JAKOGI010003341.1, on the reverse strand, counting down.
GAAGTAATGTGGTTTGATTTTCTTCAATTTTATTTTATTTTTTTGGAAAAAAAGGTGGGTTAGAAAAACATGCAAATGATACGCCTTCGAGGATGGGATTAATCTGATTATGGTGTCATTTTACATGCATTGGTAGATCCAACGAATACTACCAACGAGTACAAAAGCATTGTAACTCATGATTAATGGCCTGTTCTTTTCGTGAGTAAATTGGATGGATAAAAGGGTGATAGGTTGAAGTAAGTTGAGATAGGTTAAGGTAGGTTGAAGTTGGTATTTTTTTTTGAAGTAGGTTGAAATAGGTTGAAGTAGGTTGAAGTGGGTTGATGTAGGTTGATGTGGGTTGAAGTTGGTTGATGTAGGTTGAAGTGGGTTGAAGTTGGCATATTTTTTATGTGGTGGGTTGAAGTGGGTCAAAACAATGAGAATGTAATTAATGTGTGATAATTTATGAAGTTATCGAAATTTTGTGGAATTTTTGTTTATTTTTTTAATTTTTATTTTTTTCATTTTTTATTTTTCATTTTTTATTTTTTATTTTTTATTTTTAATTGTTATTTGTTAATTTTTATTTGTTATGTTTATTTGCTATGTGATAATTTTTTTATTTTTTATTTTAATTTTTAATTTTCAATTTTTCATTTTTCATTTTTCATTTTTCATTTTTCATTTTTCATTTTTCATCTTTCATTTTTTATTTTTATTTTTTTCTTTTTTATTTTTTTTAGTTTTTATCTTTTAATTTTTTAATTTCGTACTTCTCATTTTTTATTTTTTATTTTTATTTTTTATTTTTAAATTTTAATTTTTTTGATTTTCAATTTTCCATTTTTAAATTTTAAATTTTAATTTTTTTAATATTTATTTTTTAATAATTATTTTATTATTTTTTATTTTTTACAATTTATGTTTTCATTTTTTAATTTTTAATTTTTAATTTTTAATTTTTAATTTTTATTTATTTTGTATTTTGTATTTTTGTTTTTAGTTTTTAGTTTTTATTTTTTATTTTTATTTTTTACTTATTACTTTAATTATTTTATTTTCCTATTTTTTAATTTTAATTGTTTAATTTTTTATGTTTTTCTTTTTGTATTTTGTATTTTTAATTTTTTATATGCTTTTATTTTTTACATTTTTTAAGTTCTTAATTCTTAATTTTTAATTTTTAATTTTTAATTTCTATTTTTTACTTGTTAATTTTCATTCTTATTTTTTATTTTTTATGTTTTTATTATTTATTATTTATTTTTTGTTTTTTATTTTTTGATTTTTGTTAATGTCTTATTTTGTAATTTTATATTTTTATTTTATATTTTTGATTTTTGATTTCTTATTTTTGATTTATATTATTTATCATTTATTATTTATTTTTATTTTGTATTTTTTAGTTTTTATTATATTATTTTCAAATTTTTTTTCTATTTTTTAATTTTTATGTTTTAATTTTTATGTTTTAATTTTTTATTTGTTATATGTTTGTATTTTTTTAATTTCTTATTTTATTTTATATTTTTACTTTTATTTCTTATTTTTAGTTTTTTATTTGTTCTTTTGATTTTTCAATTTTTATTTTTACTTTTTATTTTTTTATTCTTAATTTCTAATTTCTAATTTTTATTTATATTTATATTTTTTATTTTTTATTTTTTACTATTTATTTTTTAATTTTTTTACGTTGTATCTTTTGGTTTTTGATTGCGTACTTCTTATTTTTTTACTTTTTATTTTTCACATTTTTATTTTTATTTTTATTTTTTATTTTAAATATTTTATTTCTTATTTCTTATTTTTTAATTTTTAATTTTTTATTCTTTATTCTTTATTTTTTGTTTGTTATTTTTAATTTTTTGTTTTTAATTTTTAATTTTTATATTCCATTTTTTATTTTTTTGTTTTTGATTTTGTATTTTTGTTTGTTCTTAATTTTTTATATTTATTTTTTAATATCTTATCTTTTTATTTTTATTACAAACAAAAGTTGAAGAAAATTCTAACAAAATAAAAAATAAAAACATAAAAACGTAAAAACATAAAAAATAAGAAATAAGAAATAAGAAATAAAAAATAAAAAATTAAAGCACAAAAAATTAAGAAATAAGAAATACAGCTTAAAAAATTAAAATTAAAAAGTAAAAAATAAGAAATAAGAAATAAGAAATAAGAAATAAAAAAATGAAAACATAAAACATAAAAATATAAAAAAATAAAAAATGAAAAATGAAAAATGAAAAACGAAAAATAAAAAAATGACAATTAAAAATTAAAAATTAAAAATTAATGTAAAAAATGAAAAAATGAAAAAATGAAAAATAAGAAATAAGAAACAAAAACATAAAAAAACATAAATTTATCAAAAAATAAAAAATAAAAAATAAAAAATAAAGAATAAAAAATAAAAAAATCAGCAGTACAAAGTAAAAAATAAAAAATAAAAAACAAGAAATAAAACATAAGTATAAAAATAAAAATAAAAGTAATAAATGAAAAATAAAGAAATGAAAATACAAAATAAAAAATAAATAATAAAAAAATAAAAAATAAAAAAAGAAATTAAAAATTGAAAACTAGAAATTAAAAATTAAAAAATAAGAAATTCAAAAATTAAAAAATAAAAAATAAAATATAAAATATAAAAACTAAACAATATAAAAATAAAAAATAAAAAATGAAAAATAAAAAAATAAAAAATAAAAAATAAAATATATAAAAAATAAAAATAACAAATAAGAATTTAAATAATAAGAAATTAAAAAATTTAAAAATAATAATAAAAAGAAAAAGAAAAATAAAAAATAAAAAATAGAAAAAAATAAAAAATAAAACATAAAAATAAAAAAGAATAAACAAAAATTCTACAAATTTTCGATAACTTCATAAATTATCACACATTAATTACATTCTCATTATTTTAACCCACTTCAACCCACCACATAAATAATATACTAACTTCAACGCACTTCAACCTACATCAACCCACTTTAACCTAGTTCAACCTATTTCAACCTACCTCCAAAAAAAATACCAACTTCAACCTACCTCAACCCACCTCAATCTACTTCAACCTACTTCACCCTTTTACCCACGAAAATAATAGACCCTAAATCTCACATGATACTTTACAAATTATTAAAATTATAAAGGGGGTGGGTTGAAGTTGGTTGAAGTAGGTTGAGGTAGGTTGAAGTGGGTTGAGGTAGGTTGAAGTGGGTTAAAGTTGATATTTTTTTTTTTTAAAGTGGGTTGAAATAGGTTGAAATAGGTTAAAGTGGGTTGAAGTGGGTAAATATGGATTGACCCACGAAAAGAACAGGCCCTAAGTCTAACTGATGAAACTTTGGCAATGTCAAAACATTTAACATGTTAATTGTGTTCAACACTTAAAAATTATCTTAGTATAAGACCCATGCTATCACTCAAATAGCAGCTGAAGGTTTCCTCTTGGGCTTCTTGACCTATCATATCAAAATTCTCACACCACATCGTTAATTGAGTAAGGTTGATAACAATCAGAATAATTAATAAATTTTAGCTCCCCTTTCCAATTTCATAACCCATACTATTGCTAAGATCGACCTCTGGTTGTGTCCAATTTTTGTCTTAGGCCCTTTCATGTTGTTCCTACTATTTTGTTCAGATCATTTCTTGAAACTCTCATCCGTCTCCTTCTTGTAATTCAAGGCTGCAAGTGCATCATCCGTCATTCAAGTAATGGTCTTCTCAGCTGGTTCTTTTGCAACCTTGTTCACCATGTCTTTCAACCACCGACGTACCTTCAGTTACGACTCTCTGCTCACTTTTCAGCATCATGCTGTGGACCCACAAAAAAAAAAAAATGCTTGTGTGCATTGATGAACCAATATTTTGACCCCATTTGATCCTCTTTCACTCATTCTCACGTTGAACCATGATGAGAAAAGGGTTCAATTGACTTCCTTTAGTCGATTTTGTACTTATTATATGATTCTTCCTTATTTCCAAGAGTGGATATCAAGAAGTCGAACAAATTTCATGTTTGACCGGAAAAGGAAGCTTAGAGGACGGATTTCATGTGAAGAAAGGAGTCAAGGAGGCACCACGGGCTGGGGAAAGAAGATTGAGAAGCTCAGGAGGGTGCACAGTTGTCTGTGCACAGGGAGCACAACCGTGAACTTTGAGCCAACGAACAATTTTCCAAACCTGCAACTGCACATGACCGTGCATTTCAACAAAACCGTGCACCCCCATGATTTCTCAACTTCTTCCTTTTTCCCCAATGCACAATCCTGCCTGTTCCTCCCCCCCGGCCCACTCAGACTCCCTCTCTCCCATCACCCACAAAGCACCAACACTCTTTTTCTCTCTATCACCGCTGGCGACCTCTGACTCTAGCTGCCCCTCCGTCACCGATCGTCGCACCATCTCTCCGCCCCCCACCATCGCAGTTCCTCTCTCTCTCTCCTTACCAAACCTGAAACCCTAACCCCCAAATTATGACCCCCACTTTTTTCTTCACTTTTCTCTCTCCCTGCAACCACCGGCGATGCCGGCCTACCCCTCACCGCTTGTCGTGCCTCGGACCCGTTGGCGACCCACCTGCACTCCCCCTTTCAAAATTTGCATCTTCCCCAACCCCAACCAGCAAACTCCTCTTCCTCCCATCCACCATTTTCTCTTCACTTTGGGGTTTGATTGTTCGATTTGGGCGTTTCATTAGGTTGTCCTTTGCTTGTATTTAGGTGGCTTTTGAGTAATCAATGGAAACATTTGGTTGCTTGGGTTGACATGTGAGCTCACTACCTTGGTGCATCCATCCCCACTACCATGGCTCCCAACAACAAGGATGGTTCCTCCTCTTCGGCTCCAAAGAAGCGAACGAAGTCGACCGCCGCTTCCCTTAGCAGAGCCCAAAGTACCGGAGGTTATTCTGCTCCTTTTCATGTGGCTAACAAGTATCATATTGTGTTTCTTGATAATGAGCATGCTTCTTGGTATGATGCAATCGTCCCACGGAAAATCTATGCCCCAGACTACATTGATACACTGATGCTAGACATCCTAGGCCTTTTGGATGATATCAACCTTTTGTTCGGTAGGCTAGGATGGTCGCAGTTTCTGACTTTGCAGGAACCGGTTTATGAAAGGCTTGTGTGGGAATTTATGAGCTCTTTGGTGGTTGATTTAAAACGATCATTTGGGAATTCCAATGGTTATATCTGGTTTCATCTATTTAACCATACCTATGAGATGTCCCTAGCCCACTTTATGAGCTCCTCTATTTACCCCACATTGATGGTGCCATTTTTAAGCCTGTTACCCAGCATTATAACCTAGCCCACTTTTGGTCTACCATCTCCTGTTCTGGCCACTGCTATGCAGCTCGTTCCACCAAAGCCACGTGGATTTGCAATCCCGTGCTCCATTACCTCCAGCGCCTTGTGGCGAACTATGTGTTCGCCTGCGCTGATAGTCAGAACACCATGCGGAAGAGGGAACCTTTCTTTCTTTGGGCCGCACTGAATGACCAACATGTTAACACTGGAGCTTTCATAGTTCACCACCTAGACGAGCAAGCCAAATCTTCCAAGGTGGTCATAGCTGCAGGGGCCATCATTACCTTCCTCGCTTAGGCCCTCGACTTCGATAGACAAGTGAACAACTTAATAGTCCTGTGTGAGCCAGGGCATGTCGATGTTGTCACTTGTATCAATATGAAGCTCTTTCGAGCTCTCCATGGTGGACAGCTCTTGCTGAACCACCACGGTCGGCCCCCTTTTGCCCTCCCCTCTCCTGATAGGACCACCATCACTCACCCCTCAAACTTGATTTATGATGATGACGTTGATTTGAGTATGAGGGTGAGGCCTTACCTGATGACGCCTTCGATGACGAGATTGAGGCTCCTCGAGTTGGTCAGGCTCGACAGAGGACCCTTTCCACAGCTGGCACATCTGGTGTCGGTCCCTCTGGGGTTCCTGAGTCTGCTGCGGTAGGCCCGTCGATGTTCTAGACCATCTTGGACAACCTTGACCACCCCCAGCGGCAGAACTAAGAGATTCTACAGAACCAGTGCAACATTGCCCATCTCATTCACTATGCTTATGAGCAGTAGCTATGGCCTTACCCCCCACCTGATTGGAGGCCTCGTGGGATCAACTCTGGTCCCTATTGATTCTCTGTAAGTCTTCTCCACTTTCCCCTTGTGTGCTTTTGTATATGATTTTCATTGGGGACAATGAAAAACTTAAGCATGGGGGTGCACTAGCTTTTAGCTTAGCTTAGGATCTTTGTGCATGGGGGGTTGTGTGCGATTTACCCTGCCGACCTGATGGTAGGTACTTGGGAGTAGTCATCACTTGTATAACTCTCATTGCACCTAATTAGGATAGCATTTAGGATCCTATATGTGTATACATCATTGCATTTAGGTAGTTTGGTTTTTTTTACTCACCTGCATTTGAATCTAGGTTAGTTCATATTGGGTAGGTGCTGCATGCTTGCATTGTACATACCCTTTCCATCTTTGCATGACGGCACGCAAAGGGAAGCAAAGTCAAATTGAATCTCCTAAGTGGATAAGGTACATCCCTTTCCCGCCGTTCTCTATTTCCTTATGTTGTGAGTAGTTGCATTAGTTTTTAGCTTGAACATCACTACGAGGATTATTAAGAGTCCTTTTATAGCTCTGGCGATTTCGAAGTTCCCCGTGCACCCCCCTCCACGGTAAGCTCCTCCCTGTCGCAGGTCACCAGAGTCAGGCCCAGCCTTTGTCGCCGGTGAAAACCCAGCCAACGGGGGGCCACCGAGAAGCCTCCCTCCGTCTCTACTCCAGTCTATCTCCTCTCTACGATGGGAGCCACGGTAACAGCTGCTGTCTGGGGAAGGTAGGGTTCCAGTAGTGGTCATCAGAGGGTTACCCGAAGTCCGGTGGACTTTGGGTCTCCGGGAGCCGCCGACCGCTCCTTCGCCGGCAGTAGGTCTGTGGGTTTTCGGTAGGTTCCTACTGTTTTTCGAGATTCTCTGCATAGGGGGAGGCTTCTGGGCTTTGTCGTTCAGGGGCTTGGGTTCGCCGGGATTTTCTGTTGCCGGCGGCCAGAGTGGTGGTGGATTCCGATCACCGGCAAATACTCCGGCCACCGGAATCTTGCCGGAAAATTTTCTGCTCTCTTCCTCCGGCATGTTTTCCCTTTTTTTTGTCCTTTGGCATTGTGGTGAGCCCTAGCCAGCCTCGAGGCAGTGGAGAGGTCTGGGTTGAACCTGTGTTGTGTGTTTGTTCTTGCTAGTCCAGCTTCTGTGGACCGAAATTTTAAGGTAGGATCTTTGACTCTTTAATATGAAGAGTAGCTGTCCTACCACTGTAGTGATTTAGGATCATGAGAAGGGGATTTAAGAAGCTTTTGGCCATTGAGAGCAAGTCTTTTGATTTGTGTGTGGTGGGTTCTAAAGAGGACTTGTTGAAAATATCTGAGAATGGCAGGGGTAGAAGGTTCACCATTTGGTTACCAGAGGAAGCTGTTTTATGGTTGCTGAGAGCCTGATCAAGATTTAGGATCTCTAAGTCTGCTCATTGGTGCAATCAAACGAGAATAGGCTCCAGAGTTTTTATGCTAGAGTCTAGGAGTAATCGAGCTTAAAAATATCTCCAACTTTCAGTGATCTTCGAGGGGAATCGCTCCTTTGTGATTCTCCCTGCAGGTTGGAAGGATGGGGGGTGGCTCAAATGGTTTGGTTCTATTGCGGAATCGATTAGCCAGACTCCTTTTGTTCCTCCAGTAAAGACGAGCATTTCGCCCTCCCAGTCTTCACCCCCCTTTGTTAAGGCCGGTTACCCTCCTCACCCTCCGCCCCTGCCCCTGACAGATTGTTGCCCTAAGTTTGGATTCAAAAGAAAGCCTGCATCATTTTGTCGGTCTTATGCTAAGGTGGTTTCCTCTTCTATTCAAAGGAAAGGTAAGGAGGTGAGTGATGCGGATGTTAATCTTGATCAGGGTAAGCTGCTGGAGGTGCAAATGAGGGGGCTGTCTTCTGGGACTATTAGATCAAACAATCGAAACCAAAGTGGTGGTTCTGAGACTAAGAGGGCTCAGGTCTATTCTCGTCGGAATCAATCCCTCGGCTTTACATGGAGGGTCAAGAGGGGAATCCTCTCAGAGAAGTTGGACTCGGGTGGGGTTGATGCGTCTGCAGATGCTCTCCTTGCTTCTATCTTGGATACCCTGTTGGACTCCTTGTCTTCAGTTGAAACTCCTTTGTATGACCCTGCTAGGTTTGAGGTTTTAATTAATGATCGGCTTCCCATGGAGTTTGGGTTTGTTCGAGCTCAAGATCTTTCTGATGGTTAAGTGAAGGGCCTAGGCTTGGCTTTGTCCCCTTTTGTTGTTTCCCCAGTTGCTCCTTCGTCCCTGACCCTCTCTTCTCCAGTGAGTCTCCCTTGGTTCAGGGGGTAGGGTGACCATCTCATTTCATCTCCTCTATCTTTGGTGGGTAGTCCTCTTCCATTGGGGGGAGGCCTGGATGAGAGTGCTCTCTGTGATTTGCCTCGAGATGCTCTTAGGGATGCACTTGCCTTGTGTGAAGTACCGCGAAATTTGGCAGGCTTTTCAGGAGATAATGGTGTAAGGGATGAGCTTGCAGTGCACAACCCCTTGAGCTCCGCGGGGCCCCTGTCAGGTTTGAAGCATTTGGATGCCCCTCTGGCAGTCAATTTCTCCTTCATGCAAAATTTCAATGAGATCTTTTCGGTTGAGGATGTGTGGGACGGTCATAATGTGAATTCTGAGAAGGTCTCTAAATGGGTAGCTGCTAAAATCAAAGACATTGCTTCCTGTATTGGTGTGGCAGTTTCAGGGTATGAAGCTGAGCTGATTCAGCTTTTGTCAAGAATCGAAAGTAACAATCGTTTGCATAAACCAGGTAAGGTTAGAACACCTCCGGCTAATAGAAAACAAAGAGAACTGTGAAGACTAGAATTTGGAGTGAACTATGACAGAACCAATGCCTCTTCAAGTGGGTCTCGAATGTCTTATGTTTAGACTGCTTTCCTGGAATGTGAGGGGCATTAATGATCGTGACAAAAGAGCTTTGCTTAAAAGTTTTTTGAGAGACTGGAGGTGTGACCTTGTGTGTCTGCAAGAGATAAAAATGGAGGTCATTTCACTTCCAGATGTTCGAGCTTTATGGGGAAATCACTCTGTTGATTTTGTAGCCCTTAATGCAGTAGGCTTGTCAGGGGGTGTCTTGGTAATGTGGGACAAGAATGTGTACCGTTTGATGTCATCTTTTTGTGGTGAATTCTCAGTCACTTGCATTCTTCAATCGGTCGAGAGTGGTTTTGATTGGGCTTTTACAGGGGTGTACGGCCCTCATTCTAGGATTGAGAAATTGAGATTTTGGGAAGAGCTCTGTTCTATCAAGGGCAAGTGGTCCGGGCCTTGGTGTGTAGGGGGGATTTCAACGAGATATTAGACCCTCATGAAAGGAGCTCGGGTGTTAGTTCCTCTAATTCGATGCAGGAATTCCATAACTTTATTAATAGCTGTGCTCTTGTTGATTTGCCTTTACATGGAGGTGACTTTACTTAGTCTAGAAGCGGTGAGGCTCCAGCCAGTTCAAGGCTTGACTGCTTTCTCATCTCTTTAGATTGGGAGGACCATTTCTGTGAGGCTATTCAAAAAAGGTTGCCTAGACCTCTTTCCGATCACTTCCCAATTTGCTTAGAAAAAGAGTCTTTCCAGAGGGGGAGAAGTCCTTTTAAATTTGAGAATATGTGGCTGGATGTTGAAGGTTTTGGGGACCTTATTAAAAGATGGTGGGACGAGGCTCGTGTTGAGGGATATGCTAGTTTCGTGATTGCGAAGAAATTGAAGGTGATCAAAGCAGAAATAAAGAAGTGGAATAGAGAGGTCTTTGGGGACATAAAGGTTCGGAAGTATAAACTCATGGATTCTATTAATCAACTGGACACTAAAGAGGAAAATTCTGGCCTTTCTAATGAGGAATTGAAGCAAAGAAAAGTCGACAAAGATGAGCTAGCACGAGTTATCCTGATGCATGAGACATCCTGGAGACAAAAGTCGAGGGCTTTATGGCTTAAAGTTGGAGATCGAAATACCAAATATTTTCATAAAGTAGCCACTCTTCGAAGGAAATTCAACTCTTTGTCTTGTGTGGTTGTTGATGGGAACAGGTATGAGGATTGGGATGAAATGAGATCTTCCATCCATGGGTTCTACAAATCCCTTTTTACTGAGCCTGAAGAGTGGAGGCTAAAGGTTGACAACTTGAGTTTGCCCTCCTTATCGATTTCTGCTAGAGAGGGGATTCAGTTAGCGTTCTTGGAGGAGGAAATTTTCAAAGCTCTTCGTGACTGCTGTGGTGATAAATCTCTAGGCCCAGATGGTATGACTATGGCTTTCCTCCAGGCGAATTGGGACGTTCTTAAGAGTAATGTCCTTAAGATGTTTTCAGAGTTTTACCATAGTGGGAAATTTGTGGCAAGTCTCAATGCTACTTTCATTGGGTTGATCCCTAAGAAGGCCAATGCAGAGGATATTAGGGACTACAGACCAATTAGTTTGATCGGGTGCATTTACAAGCTTCTTTCTAAAGTTTTAGCCCAAAGATTAAGACGGGTTATAGGGTCTCTTATCTCAGAGAATCAAAATGCTTTTGTAGGAGACCGTTAGATTCTGGATGACGTCCTCATCGCAAATAAGCTTATTAATTCGAGAATCAAGTCAGGGACTCCGGGAGTTGTTTGCAAGCTGGACATTGAAAAGGCCTATGACCATGTTAACTGGGAATTTCTGATGTATGTTTTGAGTAGAATGGGGTTCGGGGAGAGGTGGATTTCTTGGATTCGATATTGTGTCTCTTCGGTCTCCTTTGCAGTTCTTGTCAATGGTTCTCCTACAGAGTTTTTCTCAGCCGCTAGAGGACTTTGCCAAGGGGATCCAATCTCTCCTCTTTTGTTTTTGTTAGTCATGGAGGTTTTCACGAGAATGCTGCTCGTAGCCACTACAGATGGGCTCTTTTCTGGGTTTTCAGTGGGCCGAAGGAACGCAATTTCGTCTAATGTATCCCATCTTCTCTTTGCCGATGATACCATCATTTTTTGTGACAATGATTGTGAGCAGATGGTGAATTTGCATTGTATCCTCATTTGGTTCGAGGCAGTGTCGGGGCTTCGAGTCAATTTGGCCAAAAGCTCCATTTTGCCGGTGGGACAGGTAGATAATATTCATTTACTAGCGGGTGTGTTAGGATGCTCCGTGGATTCTTTTCCCACCTCCTATCTTGGTCTCCCTCTAGGAGCAAGATTCAAAGATAGATCTATTTGGGAGCCAGTAGTGGAGCGATTTGAGAAAAAGCTCTCTGGATGGAGAGCTAATTATCTTTCCAAAGGTGGTAGACTCACTCTCACTCGTAGCGTCCTCTCTAGCATACCAACTTACTTCCTGTCTCTTTTTTCGATTTCGGCTTTTGTGGCGGACAAGTTGGAAGCCATTCAAAGAAAGTTTCTTTGGGGATCCTTCAGTGATAAATTCAAATATCATTTAGTACGATAGGATATTGTTAAGAGTCTAATGCCAGTAAGAGGGTTGGGAGTTAGAGATCTGAAAACCTTTAATAAGGCTTTACTGGGTAAGTGGCTATGGAGATTCATGAATAAGAAATCCAACCTTTGGAGGAGGGTGATCTGTTCAAAGTATGGTGAGGAGGGCCAGGGATGGGTTCCGCTTAGACCAAATGGTCCTTATGGGGTTAGCCTGTGGAAATTTATTTGTAAAGGATGGAATAGTTTTTTTTCTCATCTATCATTTGAGGTGGGTGCTGGCTCTACCATTCTGTTTTGGCATGACCGATGGTGTGAAGGTGCCCCTCTGAGGTACCTCTACCCCTCTCTTTATACTCTGGTGGAGAATAAACACGCTACTATGGCTGATTATTGTGATAATGTATCGGGATCGTGTATTTGGTCACCTATTTTCATACGTGATGCCCTAGTGGACATCGACTCCCTGGTAAGCTTGCTACGAAAACTGAATGGGATGCTTATCAGGCAATCCACTAATGATATAGTCAAATGAGATCTCAATCCAAAAGGGAGCTTCACAGTGAAATCCTATTATTTGAGACTTATCTCTGGGTCTTCTGCATCTCTGCATTGTACCCATGGATTGTGTTTTCCATGAAAGCTCATTTGGAGATCTCCGGCTCCTTTTAGAGTGTCCTTTTTATATGGGAGGCTACCCATGACAGTATTTTGACTTGTGATAATCTGAAAAAGAGGGGTAAGATCTTGGTAAGCCGGTGTCCGTTATGCAAGGATGCAGCGGAATCGATGGAACATTTATTGCTTCATTGCACTTTTGCAAGAGCCCTTTGGGGTCTAGCATTTAGTTGTTTGGGAGTTCCCTGGGTTCTGTCCAAATCGATTTGGGAACATCTCCATGCATGGGAGGGCTACTTTGGTAGAAAAGCGAAGAAGAAGATAGCTAGATTATTTCCTCATGCAATCTTTTGGAGCATCTGGCGTGAGAGAAATAGGAGAGTCTTTGAGGATGTGGAGCTGCCACTTTAATGTTTTAAAGATTATTTTATCAAGGCTTTTTATTATTGGGACAAAGAGATCTTTTGTAACTCTTCTTTTGATCTCTTAGATTTTGTAGATTCGGTGCATTTGGGCTGTGCATAGACTTTTGTATGATGCTTCTTTGCATCTTGCCTTCTGTTAATGAAATTTCTTTTATTTTCCTGATCAAAAAATTAGTTTTTAGCTTTAAAAAAAAGAAAAAGAAAAAAAAAAGGACTTGAAATTGGTTGTGAAAACCCTTCATAAGTGATAGCCAACCTTTTGAGCTATTGTGAAAAGGTTGCGAAAATGATTTGGTCACTTGGTTATTGTATGCTTGTACATCTGCCTCTGATAACTGTTCGTTGTGAAGTGTTTGAACCTGGACTGATAACCAACCTTTTGAGCTATTGTTTGGACTATGGTAGAAAGACCATTGAGACTTTTGAGCCAATAAGGACTATTCATTTTCCATAGTCTAAACTCCTTTTCATGAGTGATGAAACCATCCTGTGTGTGTACCTCTAGAACTTGGCTTGACTCTCTTCTAAATCACGCTTGGTAGAGCAATGCTATGAACTATAATTGGTTGACAAATGTGTTGATTGGTGTTCTTCAGGATGGTTTGCCAGGTTGTTTTTATTTGCTAGGAATGGGATTTGAAACTATTCTTAGCCTTTGCCCTTCATCTCTTTGCTTGCTTGAAAGGGAAAAAAAAGAAAAGAAAAAAAAGAGAAACAATGGAGAAAGAAGGGAAAAAAAAACATTGAAAAAATTTGGCATCTGCAAATCTTCAATAAGTGTTTCAAGCCTTTTTCTCGACACCCAGTTGAGGAGGTAGTGGTAATGACAATGTGAGGAGGAGGAGTTGGTGTTGAATGCTCTACTTGGTAAATTAGCTCCTCTTTGCCTAAATATTCCCCTCTTTACCTTGAACCCTAGCTGCATCACATCCCTGAAAAGTCCTTATGATCAACATCGTGTGGGTGACCTCAATGGTAGAGAATCAAGAATTTTTGTCAAGCCTATGATAGTGTGCATACACTGAGAGTGATCTTGAATGTTCATTCCACCCTAAACACATGAGAGGAGTATTCCATTCTTCTTTCCCCTAAAGGTGAGGATCTACCAGTCTCACTAGCTCACTAGTAGTTTGGGGGAAGGCATGACACATTTTGACAATTTGATATGGGTATCAGTTCTTGCACCATGACCCTGTTGTTTCTATTCTTGTTTTGACACTTGTTCTTTGAAAAGTTGAGTTCTACCCCGATTGAGTCTTTTAATTGTGTGTTGCCACATCTATTAGATCTTATTGTCATTACTTGTCTGAGGAGGTTGGTACTTTGAGGTGCATCTACCCTTTAGGCCTTTTGATTTATGATCTTGCTTGAGGACAACCAAGAGATAAGCATGGGGGAGTTGATGAACCCATGTTTTGACTCCATTTGATTCTCTATTTGATCCTCTTTCACTGATTCTCATGTTGAACCATGATGAGTAAAAGGTCCAATTGACTTCCTTGAGTCAGTTTCGTACTTATTATGTTATTCTTCCTTATTTTCAAGAGTGGATGTCAAGAAGTCGAAGAAATTTCATGTATGACCGGAAAAGGAAGCTTAAAGGAGGGATTTCACGCGAAGAAAGGAGTCTAGGAGGTACCACAAGCTCGGAAAAAAGGATTGAGAAGCCCAAGAGGCTGCACGGTTGTCTATGCATGGGGAGCACAACTGTGCACTTTGAGCCTGTCGTCAATTTTCCAAACCCGCAGCTGTGCAAAGTTGACCGTGTGTCAGTGCACGACCGTGCGCCCCCTCGACTTTCCCAGCTTAATTCTCTTGTCGGGCAATTTTTGGAGGACTCTATTTTTAGGTATCTTATTTTTTTCCCATACCTCTTTGAGGCAATTTTTAGGGTTCCTTTCCCAAATACTTTTGCACTAATCTAGATACTACTGAAGCGTTAAAGTCCTTGTTCGGGTTTGTGAATTAATCTTGGCAATTGATTAAAGTATGTTTATCTTCCCTTCTCTCTGTAATTTTCATCAAAGTTTGCGCCTTTCGTCATGTTCTTCGGTTTCTTGTTTTTAATTGGAATCATTATGATGATTAGCGGATAAATCTCTTATTTTAGATTAGAATTAGCCCATATTATGCGATTTGGGATCATCTTCTAGGTTTCTATGGATGAATGCTCATGTGTATGATTGAATTCTCACTTAGTACACCATATGTTCAATGAATTGCCTGAGAGGAATGTATTCGTGTTCTTAGTTAGGGTTTACGAGATCAACGAAAGTTGAATCCTTTATCTAGGCGACTTTGTGAGCAATTAAATTCGTAACACGAAAATAGTTAGGGTTTCAATTGGGAATTGTGGGTTACTCAATCTTGTGAATTTGTTGACTCTGGTTTCATGAAAATAGATAACTATGATTAATTAGCCAGTCTAATGACCTTCGAAAGTAGGCGTAGACGCGTTCGAATTCGTAACCATTTCATTTCAGCCATTTGCATGGGTAGATTTGCTTAATCTAGTTTTTGATCCAAAAGGCATAGAAGGCTGGTGAATCCTAGTCTAGGATTCTTGTTATCATTGAATTAAATAATTTCAGTAGTGTTTAGTTTAGTCAACCTGAATTCGCTCTTGCCTGTATTGAGTGTTGTAGTCAACCTGGTGACTAAAACCAAGTTCCCTGTAGAAACAACCTGTGCTTGCCGTTGCTAGCTACAACCAAGGTTGAGAGAACCGACCCGGTAATTGAACCGGTTGGCGGAGTGGGTCGATGGTTCAACCGGTCGGACCGTTTGGACCGAGGTCGGACCGGTTGATCCGGTTTGCCGTCAAACCGGGTTAAACCGGCACAAAACGGTGAACCCAGAAAATTTTTCTCAATATATTTGTTATATTTTTTTTTTCAAACTTTACTACGTCGTTCTATACAATATAATTGTATTACATAAACATGAAATTGAGTATTAAAGGCTCAAGTTTTCCACACAGTCGAGTTCTGAGCCAAAAAAGCAACATGAGTTCTGAACCAAAAAAAAAAAAAAAAGATTTCTGGCCTCAAAAAAAAAAAAATTGGGAAAATCCGGTCAAACCCGGTTGGACCGGGTTAACCGGGTCAACTGGGTCAACCGGGTTTGACCGGTTTTTCCCAGTTTGACCTGCAAAACGGTTTTGCATGATTTTCGAACCGGTTGACCGACCGGTTCCCGGTTGAACCGGTTGAATCGGCTGGTCCGGTCCGGTTCTCTCAACATTGGCTACAACTGACACCGTCCACTTGCAGTATAAAAATAAGACAACATGCGTAGAGGAGGGGCTACGCTCCAAAAGAAATGTGACTCAATTCTATCAAATGTGAGCTAAAATACCTGACACGGAGCAAGCTATAAGAACTATACCCTCCTCAACCACATCAAGGCTTGCGTTCAACTTGGACCCATAATTACCTATGAGGGTGGTGCCCAAGAGCTCGAATCTTCTAAGTCTTTGTTGATTTAGGAGTCCTGAGGGAGCCAAAGAAAGCTTAGGAAAGGTGGCATGTCACTTAATGGCCTAAATAAGGAGCCCAGCCATTTTACCTCCAAGTCACCCTATCTTATTTTACTTCCTCATTTTGGGCAGAACGTACACCTAACTTCTAGCTCATTTTTGGATAGGTAAATGGGATCCATTTTGGGTGAATTTTGCATTGATGGATATCCCTGGATGTCTATTTTCCAACAAGACCAAGACCATCATCAAATTCCAAGAATCGAGGAAGTTATGGTGTTTAAACCGAGCCACCGTCAGTGCAAGCCTGGAGGTGCACGTATGTGTGTGTGTGTGTGTGTGTGTACACATGAGAATACATACATATATAGGAGCAAGCTATAAGAACTATACCCTCCTCAACCACATCAAGGCTTGCGTTCAACTTGGACCCATAATTACCTATGAGGGTGGTGCCCAAGAGCTCGAATCTTCTAAGTCTTTGTTGATTTAGGAGTCCTGAGGGAGCCAAAGAAAGCTTAGGAAAGGTGGCATGTCACTTAATGGCCTAAATAAGGAGCCCAGCCATTTTACCTCCAAGTCACCCTATCTTATTTTACTTCCTCATTTTGGGCAGAACGTACACCTAACTTCTAGCTCATTTTTGGATAGGTAAATGGGATCCATTTTGGGTGAATTTTGCATTGATGGATATCCCTGGATGTCTATTTTCCAACAAGACCAAGACCATCATCAAATTCCAAGAATCGAGGAAGTTATGGTGTTTAAACCGAGCCACCGTCAGTGCAAGCCTGGAGGTGCACGTATGTGTGTGTGTGTGTGTGTGTGTACACATGAGAATACATACATATATAGACATTACATACATATATATATATATATATATATATAGATATATATATATATATATTATTATATTCCCGGAGTATACAAACACACACACAGCCACAAACACACACAAACCATAACATATATATATGTATATATATAATATATATATATTATATATATTATATAATATATACTATATATATATATATATTCCATAATACATACATATAAAATACTGTATATATATTATATATCTATACACACACACACATACACACATATACAAATATATATATAATATATATATTGTATGTATGTATATATTACGTATGTACATACATACATACATTATATATATATAGATATAGTATATAGAAATATACAAACATACATGTACATATATGCGGGATATATATATATATGTATACACACACACACACACACACAACACATTATATATCCACACACACACACACACACAGATTTATAGATATACACACACACACACACAGTATATATATATATATATATATATATATATATATATATATATATATATATATTATATATATATATATAATAAAGTATATGATATATATATATATTACCATATATGTATATACATCTATACATATATGCATATACATAAATATATATATGTATATTACTATATATATATACACACACAAACAACACACACACACATATTATAGGTGTGGTGTGGTGATATATATATATATTATCAATGTACACACGCAACACCACACACACACATATTATATGTACAACACATACACAAGTGTATATATATATATATATATATATATATATATATATATCTATAGTAATAATATTATATATATATATTATATATATATATTATATATATATGTATGTATGTACCACACACACATATATATAAAGAATATATACCTATCTATTATATTATATTTATATATAATATATAATATATAATATATATATATATATAAGATATATATATCATATATATATATATATATATAATATAATAATATATATATATATATATATAATAATATTATATATTATAGATATATAGTATATATATATTATACACATTATAGCTCATATATGTATAAAATATAAATATATATATGTATATATATATATATATATAATATATTATATATGTATATATGTGGGTACATGTATATACATACATAACAACACATACACACACACACACACACACATATATATCAGTATTATATGTGTGTGTGTGTGTTCGTGTGTGTTGTGTGTGTGATCTCTTGTGTGTGTGAGTGTGATGTGTGTACACACACACCACACATATGTGTATGTGTGTGTATGTGTGTGTGTCTGTATGGTTATTATATATATATATATATATATATATATATATAATATCTATATATATATTGGTAGACTATATAAATATGTATATATATATATTATATACGTGTTATATATATAGTATATATATAATATAGATATATATATATAGATTATATATATATATATGTGTGTGTGGGTGTGTGGTGTGTGTGTGGTGTGTATGTGTGTGTGTGTGTGGTGTGTACCATATAATATATGTGTATGTGTATATGTATATATATACACACACACACACACACACACATATGTATATGTAATATATATATATATATATATATATATATATATATATATATATATATATAATATAAGTATAATATATATATTATACCACCCACACACACACCACACATATCTATATATAATTACACACACAATATATATATATGTGTGTGTTGACAGAGATATATATAGATATATATATATATATATATGAGATTACACACACACAAAGCATATACACACACACACACACACACACACACAACCACACATATATATATATAGATATAATATATATAAATATACACACATACATACATATATATATACAACATACATATGCATATGGCCACGCGCCACACACCACACACACACACACACACACACACACACATATAATATATAATAATATATATATATATATATATCATTATATTATATATATGTATAGGTTACGCATATTGTAATCTATATATATTATAATATATATGAATATTATATAGTATATATATATATATATATATATATTATAGATAGATATGCACACACACACACATATATATACATAGATATATACACATATGTACATCATTATATATCATATATATATAATATATTATATAAGATATATATATATATATGTAGGTATTAGATAGACATATATACATATATTATACATATATATTACATATATATATAATGTCTAATTATACATATACACACGCACACACATATATGCTATATACACAAACTATAATATGTCTAATATAGATATAGAATATATATAGGTCTATACATATACATATATTGTCTACATGCGCACACACACACCAAACATATATATATATTTTATATATATATATGTGTGTGTGTGTGTGTGTGTATGTGTGTGTGTGTGTGGTATGTGGTGGTGTGTGTTGTGTATATATATATATGTGTGCTGTGTGCTGTGTGTGTGTGTCTGTGTGTGTCATAATACATATATACTATATATATATATATATATATAATATATATGTGTGTGTGTGTGTGTGTGTACTTGTGTGGTGTGGTGTGTCTATATATACATAATATATAACATATATATATATATATATCTATATATATAATACTATATATATAATACACAACAAACACACACACACATATTGTGTGGTGTGGTTGTATATATATAATATATATATAGAATATATAGATATATAGATATATATATATCTATATATGCGCATATACATATATGCAATACAATGTACATTATATATATATATATATATATATATATATTATATAAGATATTATATGTGATGTATGTATGTATATGTATATATATAGCTATATATGTATAGTATATATGATTTGTGTGATATATATATAACTATGTATATCGTGTGTGTCTATATTAGATATATATATCACATATATATATATATACTATATATATATATATATATAGATATATATATATATATATATATATATATATATATACGTGGGTGTGCGTACATATCGCTATATATATTATATTATATATGATATTATATATAGATATCTATGTATGTATAAGAGTATACACACCCATAGATGGTGTGTGTATATATATATATATATATATATATATATACTATATATATATATATATATATATATATATATAAATGTAAAGGTGTGGAATTCTTTTCTTTGCTCTGAAAACCCAGGCGACTGGGCGCCATGGCCAGGGGAGGGAAGAGAGGTCGACCTAGGGCTCACTCAGGGCCACCGGAGAGTCCAGAGCTGCCACCGGCAAGTCAATTGGATGCTTCATCAAGCGCAATTGTATCGCAACTCGAATCGCCCCAAACGCAACAGGGGAGGAATGAAACAGTTATGGGGACTGTGAAGCCAGCTTCGTATGCCTCCATTGTGGATCCTGATGAAGGAACGACACTAGAATTCATCCCAGTTCCAGTTTTCAATGGGGTCAAGTGTGCAAAAGTGGATGTGGAAGACATTGAGGAAGAAATAACCTACTGGCAAAATGTTGTTATATGCTGTATGCTGGCAGGTAACTCTTCCATCTCCAACTTTGAGGGTTTTGTCAAATAGATTTGGAGGGATTACACAATTAACAAAGTGGTATTCGTTAAAAAAGGTCTGTATTTGGTAAGATTCGAGGATTACCAAGACACTCAGAAGGTGATACAGAGGGGTTTCTACCTGTTTGACCAAAAGCTATTCATTGTGAAACCATGGACACCAGAAATGGAAATCAACACAGAAGCTATTGCATCATTGCCTATTTGGGTTCAATTTCTAGAGCTGGACATTAAGTATTGGGGGCTAAATAGCCTAAGTAAGCTTGGAAGCATGTTGGGTATCCCATTAAAGACATATAGGTATACAAAAGACAAGGTAATGCTGAAATATGCTAGACTATTGGTTGAAATGCCCTTGGATGGTAGCTTTCTTGAATACTTAGAGTTTGCAAATGAAAAGGATGTGCTGATTAGACAAAGGGTGTTGTATGAATAGCTCCCCATTAAATGTTCACATTGTAGCATGTTTGGGCACACTCAAGATGTTTGCAGGAAGAAGGAATTTCAAAGGAAAGAATGGAGGGTGAGAGTACAAACTGCAAATCAGGTTCAACAACTACCTGAAGAACATCATGAACAGCAAGACCCCCCAGAGGAGGGGGAGAGTTTTCAAAGGGTCACTAGACATTTTACTAGAAGGGATGAGATAAGAGAAGGGCAAACGAATACAGAACCTAGTCATGCCAATACCTTCCAGGCACTGATGGAACTAGAATTGACGCAAAATGGGAGAACAGTAGCAAGGGAGGGGTAGGGGATTCAGTCCCAAATGGACAGAATAATCAGCTGGAATGTGAGGGACATGAATAGCCCCCAAAAGTAGGAAGACATCAGATACTGATACTTCTTGCAGCAGTAGCAAACTGGTTTATTAGGTTTACTTGAGACAAAGGAAAAGGAGGAAAATATGACAAAGTTAGTAGGAAGAGTATGTAGTAACTGGCATTGGGAGCGTAATGCAGACAGCACAAACAAAGGGAGAATTTTGGTGGGGTGGCATCCACAAAGATATCACTTCCAGGTGATTCTTAAAACTGACCAACTTATTCATGGTAGAGCTCTACAACTGTCTACCAATAAAAAGTTCTTCATCACTTTTGTTTATGGGAGAAACCTAGAGGCATAAAGACTTCCATTATGGAACATTTTGGGCTCCCTAGCTAATAACTTGGATGATTCTTGGTGTGTACTGGGTGACTTCAACTCAGTATTACATCAAGGAGAAAGAATAGAGGGTAATCAGGTGACTACTAGTGAGATGAATGATTTTGGGGAATGCCTAACAAACTGTGGACTGCAAGAATTCAGCTACATTGGTGCTTTCTTTACTTGGACAAATAAAACCATATGGTCAAGAATTGACAGAGCCCTACATAACACTATGTGGTATGATACCTTTGATTACACCCATGTTTTCTATCAACCCCATGGCCTCTCTGATCACACTCCTATCTCTTTGGATTTCCCCACATGCCCAAAGCCTAGAAAAACATTTCAATTCTGTGACATGTGGGTAAAAGATCCCTATTTCATGGACATTGTAGCTAAGCAAGTAGCAAAGAAGTCTCAGGCTTCCAAGTTGCAGACTCTCAAATCCTTACTTTGTAATCTAAGAAGACCTCTTAGCCAGCTGAACAAAAATAAATTTGCAGACATCTATGCACAGCAGGCCAAAGCAAGGGAACACCTCACATAGGTCCAAACACAGCTTTAAATGGACCCTCTTAATGCAGATGTGATTCAGCAAGAAAGGGACACTAGACAGACCTATGTCTCAATCACTAACTCTGCTCTCTCACTCATCAAGCAACAAAGCAAAGCAGAATGGATAGGGTTTGGGGATGAAAGCTCTAGGTTCTTTATGGCCAAGATAAGGCACAGGAAAGCTATGACAAACATCTATCAACTGCAAGACAAATATGACAATTGGGTAAAGGGGTTTGAAGAAGTGTCAGAAACCATAACTAATTTTTATAAGGGACTATTAGGGCAGCAAGAGTCACAGAGATATCATATTGATCCTCAAGTAACTGCATAAGGGCACACCCTTTCCATTGAACAACAAATCAATTTATGTAAACTTTTTCAGGAGACAGAAATCAAGCAAGCTCTTTTCTCTATTCCTAGTTTTAAATCCCCAGGATCAGATGGTTTTAACAGTGGGTTTTACAAAGCAAGCTGGAAGCACACTGGTTCTTTGGTATGCCAAGCTGTCCAAGAATTCTACTTCCTAAAAGGAGAAATCCCTAGTTTTTATGGAGAAACTAAACTGGTGATGTTACCCAAGATTAACAACCCTGAAAAAGCTGCTGATTTCATATGAATATGTTGTTGCAATGTAATCTACAAAACCATCACCAAGCTAATTTGCAGTAGATTGAAAGAGGCCTTGCCTTCCATTATAAGTGATGGACAAGAAGCTTTTGTTAAAGGTAGGGAGCTTTTATTTAATGTACTCCTATGCCAAGACCTTGCAAGGAGCTACACTAGAAAAGTCTCACCTCCTTGTTGCCTTATAAAGCTGGACCTTCACAAAGCTTTTGACTATGTGCAATGGAACCTTCTTAGTGATTGGCTGAATGCTCTTAAGTTCCCTTCCCCCTTCCCCCTTTACACAATGGATAATGAATTGTGTAGCTTCAATCCAATTCACTATAAGTATTAATGAAAAGCAGGGGGAGCTCTTCAAAGGAAAGAGGGGGTTGAAACAAGGAGATCCCCTCTCTCCGTTGATGTTTGTCATCACCATGAAATACCTATCTAGGTTGTTTAGAAGGGCGAGTACTAGACCTAGGTTTGAATTCCACCCCCACTGTAAAAAACTGGGCATGACTCACCTTATGTTTGCAGATGACTTGGTCATCTTCTGTAAGGCAAACCCAGATTCTGTGAAGATCCTAATGGAGGCTTTCCAGCTTTTCACACAATGCACAGGACTCAAAGCAAATATGTCCAAATCCCAAATTGTTTTTGGGGGAAACTTCCATTTACTTACCTTGGAATGGCAATTACAGCTAGTAAGCTCTCCAAGGTGGAATGCAAAACTCTAGTGGACAAGATCACAGTAAGGATTACAACATGGGCTTCAAGAAATATATCATATGTAGGCAGATTAGTGCTAGTGGACTCAGTTTTGTTTGGCATTTTCAACTTCTGGGCACAGGTGTTCATCTTACCATAAGCAGTTGTAGACTAAGTCAAAAGTTATGCAGAAATTACCTTTGGGCAGGAGGGAGTGAGTATGAGAAAGCCCCTTATGTAGCTTGGGACTCAGTCTGCCAACCCAAAAGGAAAGGGGGTCTGGGCATTAAGAACCTTGATGTGTGTCTGCATGTATTGCAAAGTTGATTTGGGCCATAGCTAAGAAGAAGGATAGCTTATGGGTACAGTGGGTCCATGGAAGGTATATAAAAGGGAGAGATTGGTGGGAGTACACCCCTAAGAGGGACTCTAGCTGGTACTGGAAGAAGCTAAATAAGGCAAAAGACAAGTTCAGGGGTTACCCTAAGGATAACTACAGGGTCAAAGAGGGGTATAATTGGCTTTTGAACTGCTCCGCAACCCCCCTTGGACCAGGACATTGTAGACGAGGTTAAGCTAGCCCAGACACATCATCACAGCTTGGTTACTGATGCACCAAAAACTGTCGGTGCTTCAAAGAATAGGCAGATTCACACAGCAACCTAATATAGAGTGCAGATTATGTCAGCAGTATAATAAATCACAGGAGCACATGTTCTTTACATGCCAAAAAGCACGGGATATCTGGAAAGAGACCCAAATAGGAGCACATGTTCTTTACATGCCATAGAGCACGGGATATCTGGAAAGAGACCCAAAAAGACTGGAGTATTAAGCTGCAGGTAGATGGAGTGGAACAATGCATAGCATCCCTTCAAAAACTGAAAGGGGCAAGGCAGATTAGAGGGTTGGTCAAACCACTTGTCAATGCTGTCATCTACCATATCTGGCAAGCCAGGAACTTCATCATTTTTAAACAAAAGATACAAGCAACAGTAGATGTCAGAGCAATAAGGGAGTAGATCACTTAAAGAGTACTTCACTTACTTCATCACGGTCATAAATACACACAATGTATAGATTTCTTGTTTAGCAGAAATAGATAAGAGGGCTCTAACCACTTGTTGTTTTGTGCTTTTTATATATATTCTTTCTCCTGCAATATATATATATATATATATATATATATATATATATATATATATATATTTACACGTACATAGTATAAAAATATATAGTACATATATCTATCAAGCTATCTATACTATAGTATATATATATATATATCTATATACATAGATATATTACAGAATATATATATAGATATATATATATATATATATAAAAGTGTGTGTGTGTGTGGTACATAATAATGTATATGTCTATATACATATATCTATAGGGGTGTGTGTGTGTGTGTGGGTGTGTGTGGTGTGTGATTGTGGGTTGTGCATATGTGTGCATGTGTGAGCATCACCTCTCGCGTGCGTGTGTGTGTGTGGTGTATTATATATATACTATTATAGGTTGTCTACACACACACACAGCACACACACACACACACATACAGAGGGTATACAAATTATATGACGTATATCGTATCTAGCTATCGTATCTATCTATGTATCATCTAAGAGATATAGTCATATATATATAGAGATATATAGATAGAGATATATATATATATACCATCTAGATATGAGATAGATGAGAATAGATAGATCTATATATAATATAAGAGATTATATACATAGTATAACATATACACATAGAGAATGTAATATATAGAGACACACACACACAACCCCCAACACACATACATATAAAGATTATATATACATACATACATATATAGATAATAATATTATATAGATATATATATATATAGAGATATTAGATATATAGATACGCATATATATATCATATTATATACGTGCTGCCGTGGGTGATGTGTGTGTGTATATGTCTATGTATGTATGTATGTATGTATGATATATTTCGATCCACGCATGTATGTATATGTATGTAGTATATATGTATGTATGTATATACTAGTATATTATTATACACACACACACACACACACACACACATTAACACACACAAAAACATATATATATCATGATATGAAATATATACAATATATATATACTAGATATATTATATAATACTATATGTATATATTATATATGTAAGATTAAATATATGCAGGAATATCTATGATAATTAGATATTATTATAGACAAAGAGACAAAATAACGATTAGATAAGAGAGACACTGATATGATAGATAGATATATACATAGAGATATAGACACAAATATATAATAATAGATATTATATGTATATATATATAATATATATATATGAAGATATATATATTAATATATATAACATAATAGATATATATATAAGACATATATATATATATATATTTATATATATATAATCTTCTCTGCTCTGTTAACCCAGGCCACTGGGCGCTATGGCCAGAGGTGGGAAGAGAGGTAGACCTAGGGCCCAGACTGGGCCACTGGCGAGTCCTGAGCCGTCGATAATCAACCAACCGGCGGTTCAAACACCAGCTAGCATCCCTCATCCAGAACCTACACCGGTTCAGAATAGGATCAATGGAACAGTGGCAAGACCTACGTATGCCTCTCTAGTTGACCCTGACGATGGCACAGCCCTGGCGTTTTTTCCAGTCTCAGACATCAATGGAGTCAAATGTGCTAAAGTTGAGTTAGAAGACATTGAGGAGGAGGTAAATTACTAGCAGAATGCTGTCATCTACTGTGTTCTGGGGGCCAATCCCCCCATTACAGTTATTGAGGGTTTCGCCAAGCTCATATGGAAAGATTATGCCATCAATAAGGTAGTGTTAGTCAAAAAGGGTCTTTACTTAGTTCGATTTGAGGATTACCAGGACACGTTCAAGGTGATTCAAAAGGGATTCTACTTGTTCTACCAAAAGCCCTTCATAGTGAAGCCGTGGACACCGGAAATAGAGATCAATACAGAGGCCATTGCTTCATTACCAATTTTGGGTTCGTTTCCCAGCGTTGGTTATTAAGTATTGGGAGCTCAATAGCTTGAGTAAGACAGGCAGTATGCTTGGTATCCCCTTAAAGACAGATAGATATGCCAAAGAAAAAGTGATGCTGAAGTATGCTCGCTTGCTTGTAGAAATGTCTTTAGAAGGGCAATTCCCTGAGTGCATTGAGTTTGCTAATGAAAAGGGGGTGTTAATTAGAAAAATGGTGCAATATGAATGGCTTCCCATTAAATGTACCTATTGCAAGATGTTCGGGCACTCCCAGGAGGGCTGCAGGAAGAAAGATCCATAGAGGAAGGAATGGAGGGTGAGAGCACCACTAGCACAACAGGAACAACAGGCCCTACAAACTTCCCTTGACCCTCCTGAGGGGGAGGATGAATTCCAAATTGTCACCAGACATATCACCAGACGAGTAGGGGACAGGTAAGGGACAAATTGCAATAGAGCATATCAGTACCAACTCATTCCAGACACTAAGTGAACAGGAGAGTGTGCATAATGAGAGAGTAATCCCAAATGAGGGGGGCAGGGGTTCACCCCCTAATGGATAGGATTGTATGTTGGAATGTGAGGGGCATGAATAGCCCCTAAAAGCAAGAAGACATTAGGCTCTTCTTGCATCAGCAATCAACTGGTATGGTGGGATTCATGGAGACAAAGGTACAAGAAGGAAATATGGCCTAAGTAGTAGGGAGGGTTTGTAGCAACTGGCATTGGGCACATAATGCTGACAGCATGAACAAAGGTAGAGTTTTGGTGTGCTGGCACCCACAAAAATATCAGTATCAGGTGACTTTTAAAACTGATCAACTCATTCATGGAAAGGCTCTCCAATTGTCCACTAATAAACAGTTTTATATCACTTTTATGTATGGAAGGAACCTTAAGGCACAAAGAATACCTTTATGAAATGACTTGGCTTCTTTAGCTAGTAATCTGGATGATCCTTGGTGTGTTCTAGGTGACTTTAATTCAGTTTTAAATCCAGGGGAACGAATAGGGGGCAATGCTGTAACTGAGAGTGAAATGGCAGCTTTTGGAGACTGTTTGGCACAGTGTGGCTTACAAGAATTCAGCTATAAGGGTGCTTTCTTTACTTGGACTAATAAAATCATATGGTCAAGGATCGACAGGGCACTGCACAACACTCTTTGGTATGATACATTTGACTACACACATGTAATCTATCAACCTCAAGGTCTTTCTGACCACTCACCTATCTCCTTGGATTTCCCCACCTGCCCAAAGCCAAAACCATCTTTTCAATTTTGTGACATGTGGGTAAAGGACCCCCAATTCATGGAATTAGTGGCCCTGAATGTGGACAAACAACCCTGTGCTTCAAAACTGCAGGCACTCAAAAACCTGCTATGCAATCTGAGAGGACCCCTAGGCCAGCTTAACAAAAGAAAATATGCTAACATATATGCTCAGCAGGCAAGAGCAAGAGACACCCTCACACAAGTGCAAGCTTCACTGCAAAGGGACCCTTTCAATGCAGACTTGGTGTAGCAGGAAAACTTGGCAAGATAGAACTATGTCATGATTACTCAATCTGCCTTATCTCTCATCAAACAACAGAGTAAAGCAGAATGGGTAGGGTATGGAGATGAATGCTTGAGGTATTTTATGGCTAAGATAAAGCAAAGGAAAGCTATGACAAGCATCTACCAGCTGAAGGACAAGCAAGGCCATTGGATGCAAGGTTTTGAAGCAGTGGCAGATATCATAACAGATTTTTACAAAGATCTCCTAGGGAAGCATGACTCACAAAGATGTCAAGTTGACCCTCAAGCATTAAAGTATGGTCACACACTTTCACTTGAATAGCAAATCAAGCTTTGTCAACCCTTTAAAGACCCTGAGATTAAGCAAGCTCTCTTCTCCATTCCAGATTTTAAATCACCAGGGCCAGATGGGTTTAACAGTGGGTTCTACAAAGCTAGCTGGAACCACACTAGCACTATGGTCCGTCAAGCAATCCAGGAATTCTTCAGAAAAGGAGACCTGCCAAGCTTTTATGGAGAAACTAAGCTAGTGATGCTACCAAAGATCAACAATCCAGAGAAAGCATCTGACTTTAGGCCTATCTCTTGCTGCAATGTCATTTACAAAACCATTACAAAGCTTATCTGCAGTAGACTTAAAGAGGTCTTGCCTACCATTATCAATGAAGGCCAAGGAGCATTTGTGCAAGGGAGAGAGCTTCTATTTAATGTACTCCTATGCCAAGACCTGACAAGAGGGTATAATAGGAAATTCAGCCGCCCTAGCTGTATAATGAAGGTTAACCTTCACAAGGCATTTGATTCAGTGCACTGGGACTTTCTTGAGGAATGGCTCAAGGCACTCAAATTTCCACCCTTGTTCATTAAGTGGGTGATGAACTGCATCACCTCTGTCCAGTTCACTATTAGTATCAATGGGAAGCAAGATTCCAAGTTCAAGGGCAAGAGGGGTTTGAAACAAGGGGACCCCCTTTCCCCCTTGTTGTTTGTCATGACCATGGAATATCTCTCAAGACTGTTCAAATGGGCAAGCACACAACCAGGCTTTGAGTTTCACCCTCATTGCAAGAAATTGGGCATTACACATCTCATGTTTGTTGATGACTTGGTCATCATTTGTAAGGCCTCCCCTGCATCATTAAAACTTCTAATGGAAGCTTTTCAGCATTTTACTGATTGCACTGGACTCTGAGCTAACATGTCAAAATCTCAAATAGTATTTGGTGGTACCAGCACTTTAGTAAGAGAGGAGTGCATGGCATTAACTGGGTTCACTGAGGGACAACTCCCATTTACATACTTAGGCCTGCCAATTACAGCCAATAAATTATCCAAGGTAGAATGCAGAACACTTGTGGAGAAGATCACAACAAGGATCACAACTTGGGCCTCAAGACACATTTTCTATGCAGGCAGATTGGTGCTGGTGAACTCTGTTCTATTTGGCATTTTTAACCTTTGGGCTCAAGTGTTCATGTTACCTCAAGCAGTGATTGACCAGGTCACAAAGCTATGTAGGAACTTTCTTTGGGGGGGAGAGAGTGAGTACAGAAAAGCACCTTATGTGGCTTGGGATTCAGTTTGCCTACCCAAAAAGAAGGGGGCCTAGGTATTAAGAACCTTGACAAATGGAAGGCAGCATGTATAGCCAAGTTAGTGTGGGCCATTTCCATGAAGAAAGATAGCCTATGGGTGCAATGGGTCCATGGGAGATACATAAAAGCGGGAGAATGGTGGGGGTACACCCCTAAGGGTGACTCAAGTTGGTACTGAAAAAAATTAAGCAAAATTAAGGACAGGTTCAGAGACTACCCTAAAGACATTTATAAGGTAAAAGAAGGGTACATATGGCTATTGAATACTCATACTTGCCCCCCTAGGCACAAAGCTTTATGGACACGGCTCAGCTTACCAAGACATACTTTTACTGCATGGCTGCTTCCGCATCAGAAGTTGCCTGTTCTGCAGAGAATAGGCAGATACTCACCACAGATAAATATGGAGTGCAGGTGGTGTCAACAAAGCACTGAAACACAGGACCATCTGTTCTTCACATGCCATAAAGCAAGGAAAATCTAGATGGAAACCCTCAGGGACTAGGACACCCAGTTGCAAACTGAGGGACTAGAACAATGTATTGCTTCTCTTAAAAAGCAGACTGGAACAACATAGATAAGGCAGTTGTACATAGTAATTGTCAATGCAGCAATATACCACATCTGGCAAGCAAGGAACACCCTCATCTTTCAAGGGAAGAATCAGGATACAAAGAACATAGTTAAAGCAATTAGAGAGCAGATTACTCAAAGAGTCCTTCAACTTCATTATCACAAGCATAAACACCACAAATGTATAGATTTCTTGTCCCACAGGGTTAGACATTAGGGCTGGACTCTTCAGTTCCGTTTCGTTTCATATAACTCCATTTCAGTGCCATATATAT
>JAKOGI010003340.1:0-57261 GCA_029747015.1 Carnegiea gigantea | reverse complement strand
TAGATATATATGTATGTATGTGTATATATATATGTATATATATATATATATATATATATATATATATATATACTATTATATATATATATATATATATATATATATATATATGTATGTGTACATATATCTACGTATATGTATATGTGTATATCTATCTATATATATATATATCTCTGTGTGTGTGTGTGTGTGTGTATATATATATATAAAATACAGGTAAAGAGCAGTGTTTTAAATGTACAACACAAACGTATAATCATTAACGTATGAATTTAAAAAGGAATATAAATAAATGAGCTTGTTTAATTAAATGGTTTTCATCTTTTGAATATGATTTAGGAGGAAAAATGACTTCATTGAAAGAATATGATTATTTGAAATTAATACGACTTGATTTATATCCGATCCAATTCGCAACCGGCCTGATATTGACCCGAACATTGAATTGAGTCCCGCCTTACCCGAATTTGACACGCCCCATACCCGATCCGAACCGGGCTATTGTAGACAACCCGGAGCAGCTGACCCGAATTTTTCCTAAATTGAACCCGTACTCATTCCGAACATCATTGACCCGAAAGTGACTCAAACGTGAACTCGAACCGAATATAATTGATCCGAAAGTGACCCGAACTGAATTAAGACTCGACCTGTACTCGACCCGAATGACACATTTGCCAAGTCTATGTGTGATTCATGCACACTTCAGAAAAAATATCATAAACCTATAAATGGCCCGTGTAAAAAGCAACAAAACACTAGCAAACAAAAATCTGAAAATTTCCAGATAACCAACCGACAAACAGCAAACACAAAAACAAAAGAAAAAAGGGGAATCATAGCAATCGACATATTGAAGATCTGACCAGCAACTTCAACGCTAAATTCTCCATATTGGTATCTTAAATGCTCAATATTCTAAATTTAAATCCTTAATAGCCCAAACATGAATGTTCGACACTGTTACCTTGAATGCTCAACTTCCTCGGCCTTAATGTTAGATAGCATTTACCTTAAATGCTCAAAACCCCAATTCATTTTGTCAACTTTTCTTAAAGGAAACTCCTAAAATACCAAAACAATAATGCTCATCCACAACAACGAAAATGCTCAAACTCAAAAAACATTATTATTGGAACACTAAAATAAATTGCTCAACTTCATACAATAGCATGCTCAAATAAGTAAATTAAAATGCTCAACTCGATACGATAGATTGCTCAAGGATATAAAACAAAATGCTCAACTCTATAAAACAGAAGAAACAAGAAACAAGCGCGAAGAGAGAGAAAAACAATGTAAACATGAGCCAAACTTACCAAAATTGAACCGAACATAACATTTTCAACAATTGACATAAAAGTAACAGAAAATGAGCACAAAATCCTTAAAATTCGAAAATAGCAAAAATCAGAAATGAACAGAGAGAAAATAAGTCTAGGATAGAACAATCAAAGATAAAATAAGTGATGAAATACCAAAATATCACCAAAAATCTAACGAAACCAAATATTTCCATCTCCTAACTAAAATCATCGAAGATCGAGCAATAAAGGAGCTGAAAATCAAAGATAGAAGATTGAAAATGAAAAATAAAATAAACCTCAAGAATAGGACAAGTTCTGAACCGAAAAATCATCGAACGCCACCAAAAATGAAACGAAAATAACACTATCAAAAATTGCATGCAAAATCAACCCAAAATCAGTGAGAAAATCAATAGAAAATCCTAAGATCTAAGATAGAAGAAGTTGCAACCAAAAATGAACTTATGATAGAATAATCGAGACCATAATTAGCGAAAAATCACCAACATATCACTAAAAATTGAAAAGAAAAGCTCAAGAATGATGAGAGAGAAGCTCAAGAACAATGAGATAAAGGAGGCTAAAGGGGATGTCTGAAAGAATGAACAATACGCAGCCAATAATCGTGTCCAACTATACGTAAAAAAACACCAATTTTAGCACATATGTACACACACACATATATATATATGTTTGTATATATATATATATGTATGTATATATGTATGTATATGTATCTATGCATATATATATATATATATATTATATGTGTGTATGTATATGTATCTATGTATATATATATTATATGTGTGTGTACATACATACACACATACATATAGAAGTGGCATGTCCGACTCCATAGACTACCTGTACCTATAATATGATTTTTAGAATTAATGTCTCACCTCAAATTAAGTCCTTAATTTCAATATTTCTATAACAGAATTAACCCACCTAATGTAACCTAAATGATTTTAATTTAATTTAAGTCAAATTTAATTGGCCTCAAACAAAATTAGCTTGGTTGATCGTTTTGAATTTTTGTACATTTTTTTAAGGAGTTTAACAAATAAAAGACTTTGTGAAGATTTTATACAATCTTTTAAAGATGATGGAATCTTCAGTAGTATTTATTTATTTATTTTTAATTATTGCAAGTTTGAAAAGCCAATCATAAAAAATGATTAGGTTGGGGTTTGTAAACAATCAAACCACGTAGTCCCCCTTTTTATCTAAGGGGGAGGCAGAATGTTGCTGAAACAATGTTTTATAACTCATATGAAGCATTTATATATTAAATTATTTAGATTGGTTGGACCACCTTATTGTTTCCTTAGATATTATTAATAGGTTTTTTAAAAATAAAATAAAATAGGTTCTACAATAATTAATATACCGTCTCAACTTAAGTCTTTAATTTTAATATTTTCGCAATAGGAGCAAAAGCAACCTTATGTACCTAATCAGTTCAGATCAAATTTGCAAACGATTTTAATTTTTCGTTCGCTCGAATCTATGTACCACTTTTAAATACTTCATCAAGTATGATATTTTTAAGGTCGTTTGGAAGAGGTTGGAAATATTTCTATATTTATAATTTTTCGATTACTTTCCATGGCTATTTTATGACTAAGAAAAAGGTACTTTGTTATTGTCAGTTCATAATTGCTGCATAGATGACGTGTTCTTCGACTTATGAAAAGTACTTTTACTGAAGTCTACTAAAAGTTGTTGAAAGTTATTGAAAGTTACTGAATTATTTAGTATAATTAGGCCTACTTGTTTTAGGTGAGAAGCAAATATATAAATTTGTTAAAATATGAATACACCATACATAATTAATTATACTACATATCTATTAGTATTTGATATAACTAGTATGGACCCGTGCTATGCACAGAGTATTTTAATTTTGAAAATATTTTAAAAAATGTACTTTTTAATTTGGTGGAGTTGAAACAATCTTTGTATCTACAAACTTTTTATTTAAAAAAAAAACCCCCCTGAGAGGGTGTTATCAGATTTTGCTATTGTATTGGCATTAATGGAATTGTATGCACAACTATATTTTTACATCTCATATTGTCATTCAAAGCAGTACATTCAACACTCAGAAATTTATTAAAGCTCACAATGTATTTTAATGTTCAAAAGTATGTGTAAAATAACATGTCAAAATTATATTGACTACATTTGTGAAATATTATTTAATTAAATTTAATTAATTTTGCGAAAAATATACCTGGCTACAAATAGCAAAGGGTTTGGAATACTTTTGAACAATCTGCACATTCTATACTCAAGAAAGTATCTATATTACCTACATAGATTGGTTCAAGTGATGTATTATTTGTCCCCCTTAAGTAAAATCTTCGTTTTGAGTTTTGTAAATAGAGAAAATCTTCTAACCTTTATGAACAATAGTAACTAAAATATCGTAAGATAGTGGCCTGAAGATGCAAAAAAAAACTTAAATTTATTGATAAATTATATTGACGAAACCTATAAAGTAATTCTTCAATTTAATTAATTATATGGGGAACATAGTTGGTTGCAAATGCAAATCGTTTTAAAATATTTGGGTGAAAGCTAATTTTTTTCATTTAGTCTTAATTCATAGCCCAACTCTCAAGTCTCAAATCATGTATCTTTGTTTATGAAAAATGATACAATGGGTAGGTACAAAGTTAGTGCAGCTGACATACAAAGAAAGCACCACAAACCTTTTCAGGCTAATGAAAAAGCATCCACCAAATTGATCCATCACCAAACACAAAAGACTTGGTGTAATTCCAAAAGAACTCCTGAAGGACGTAAATATTTGTTCTTACTGCTCCATAAGTTGATCAACCATACTTACAATTTTTTGCCCCTCCCATCTTTAATTGATGAAATTTGACTAATTCCCAATCTCTCACTCCACAAATTCACAACAAACTATTATCACCCATTAATTCAATCATCCCCTAAACTCAAGCATCACATCATTATCACCCATTAATTTACCCCTCCACACCCCCCCGGCAAAAGAAAAATCACAAAATCCACTAACCTCGCCCAAAACTTAACATGTCAAATCTCCCTTGCAAAGGTTCTGTTTGAGTGCTCAATCTATGTCATTTGTTCACCTCCCCCACTGCCTTCAAAAACTGTGAAACAGAAAACCACAAAGAATCGAATACCTATCATACAGAATGCCAATTTGAAATAGAATAACAACTCCACTCACAGTTCAACAATGTAAGTCAATAATACCACCCGACCCTCAATCTGTATGTACTGAGAATAAGGAGCAAAAGTATGGACGAAATATTATGAAACTGAACTGAAATATGTTGATTAAACAAAGGCGAGCCATAACAAAATTAGCATAACATCAAGGAGAAATTAAAATGAACCAAAACTTGCCAGAGATTTAAAAAAAAAAAAAAAGGAACTAAGTCCATAAAAGAGCAAATCAAATTAATGAGTCAGGCATAGAGAATACGATGCGACACCACACCTCTCTTTACCGAAAGTTGTTGCCATCTTGTCTCATTTGCTATGCCTATCTACACCTCATGCAAAAACCAAAAGCGAAGCTACAGAATCATTTCGCAAAAACCAAAAGTGAAGCTACATAATTATTTTCTTTTTAACAGAAATTGAACTTACCAAATCTACTAATCAACATTGCTTTCTTGGTATTTGGATTTCATCTCCACTGTTTTGATTATGCTTATCATTTTCCTGCATGTCTAATCTGTGGAATGGAGAGAGATCAGAACCCAAAAGGAAATTAGAGGAAGAAGGTTGAAGGTGTGAACATGCCAAAATGATGAGAAGGAGGTGATTGAAGAAGGGTTCACAATTCGTAGTCAATAAAAAACGGCCTTCTGGATTTTTGGCGTTGTTCTCTTTCTCTCTCCTTTTTATCTCTCTTGCGATTCCACGATGAAAACTCTTCTCCTCCTCTTACTATTACTTGTGTTATAGCTCCCTAGGAAATTATGATTTCGTGGAGAAGTAAAGAGTTTCCGAGAGAAAACAAGAAGGTAGGGAGAATAGAGATTTTATGTTTTCATTCATCCATGCCCCCTGATCTCATACAGACTGCCCTTTTATTACAGAGGTAGCTGAATCTCTCTCCCTCTGTTTCCTCTAGCTGACATAACAAACTAAGGGCCCACAGGCCTACAAACAAACTAATTTCCTTAATTCCTTCCTTCCTGCTCAAGATCATGTGTTCATCACGTGATTGTAACAACTTGTATCAATTGCCTCCCCTTTGAGAAGCTTGTCCTCAAGCTGACAAATCAAAAGTTGGAAACTTCTGTTCAATATCTGAATATAGCTCCCGTGTAGCATCTTCTTTCGATCCTGTAGACCATGGTATGGGCACATACACTACAGCCTTATTACCCTGCTTGCCCAGCTTTCTGTCCAACACTGCAATAGGTACTGCAGCTAGTAATCTAGCCTCATCTACCTCAGGCAAGGTGCTCTGAGTGGGTCGATCCCTCACATGTTTCTTTAATTGGGACACGTGGAAGACTGGGTGGATTTTAGAGTGGTCAGGTAGCTGTAACTTGTAAGCAACTGCCCCAATTTTAGCTACCACAGGGAAAGAGCC
This sequence comes from Carnegiea gigantea, assembly GCA_029747015.1. NCBI lineage: Eukaryota > Viridiplantae > Streptophyta > Magnoliopsida > Caryophyllales > Cactaceae > Carnegiea > Carnegiea gigantea. Next base: position 51,342 of record JAKOGI010003340.1, on the reverse strand, counting down.
AAAGAACCTAGCCGATAATTTTTGAGAGGTCCTGTGAACCACAAACTGGCACTGCTGCCTGTATGGCTGTAGCTTGACATATACTAGATCTCCCACTTTCGGGACCTTGTCCACTCTATGCTTGTCAGCTTGGTGTTTCATCCTGCTTTGTGCCTTTCCCAGATGATGCTTAAGCATTTTAATACAATCCTCTCTGGCCCTCAAACTCCTATCAATTGCCTCCACTTTACTGTCCCCAGCTAGGTAAGGTATGTGTATAGCCGGCGATTGCCCATATACCACCTCAAAAGGGGTGACCCCAATTGATGAATGCCAGTTTGAGTGATACCACCATTCTAAGAGAGGCAACCACAAAGCCCATTCAGCTGGTTTTTCCCCAGTCATACATCTCAAAAACCCCTTTGAGCACCTATTTACCACTTCTGTTTGCCCGTCACTTTGTGGGTGGTAGGCAGTAGACATATGCAGTCATCAAGGAAAAGAGCTCTTGCCAAAATCCGCTTAGGAAAATTCTGTCCCTGTCAGACACAATGGTTTTTGGCAGCCCATGCAATTTGAAAATGTGCTTAAAATACATTTGAGCTACGGTAGCAGCTGTAAAGGGGTGTGACAAAGGTAAAAAATGCGCATATTTGCTTAGCTTGTCTACCACTACCAAAATAGTGTCCTTTCCCCTTCATTTAGGCAATCCCTAAATAAAATCCATGGAGATATCTTCCTATATTGCATTATAAATAGGCAGTGGTTGCAACAAGCCAGCTGGAGCTGTCAGGTCAGGCTTGTTTCTCTGGCAAATCACACAGGCCCTAACATAGTTCCTAACATCCCTATTTAGTCCCTTCTAATATAGCAAGCTGGTTAACCTTCTCTTAGTTACCTCCATCCCACAATAACCACCAGTAGGGGAGTCATGAAAAAACTGCAGTAGCTGCTGTTTCAGGGATGTAACATTCCCCACCATGACTTTTCCTTTTCTGTACAGAATTCCTTGCTGCCAGACATACTTCCTATGTTGCTGCCCAGCAGAGAGGGATTGTATAAGCTGTTGTAGAGAAGTGTCTTGTGACCAAGAAGACTTGATAGAAGACCCAAGTTTAGAGCTGATGGTACTGAATGTCAGTGCTAAGAGCTGGGCCCCATAAAGTCTAGACAACCCATCTGCTGCCACATTCTCTTTGCCTTGTCTATATAAAATTTCGTAGTCATACCCCATCAACTTAAGTAGCCATTCACTCTGGAAGGCAGTGGTTATTTTCTGTCCCAAAAGATATTTAAGACTGAAATGATCAGTTTTAATAACAAAATGCCTTCCCAAAAGGTAAGGTCTGCATTCTTTAACAGTTAACACTACTGCCATGAGTTTCTTTTCATAAGCTGATAAAATTTTGTGCTTCTGAGCTAGTGCTTTGGTAAAATAAGCTATTGGGTGGCCTTCTTGCATCAACACAACCCCTATGCCCACCCTTGAGGCACCAGTTTCTATCGCAAAAGGCTTGGAGAAATTAGGCATGGCCAAGACAGGGGCTGAAACCATTGCTGTTTTCAGCTCTTTAAATGCTTCTTGTGTTTTATCATCCCACTGAAAAGCATTCTTCTTTAGCAGCTCAGTGAGTGGCTTACTGAGAAGACCATAGTGTTTCACAAACCTTCTGTAGTACCCAGTTAAGCCCAGGCAACCTCTGAGTTGTTTCACGGTTATGGGAACAGGCCAATCTCTCATGGCTGCCACTTTTGCAGGATCAGTAGCTACCCCTTTGACCAAGATGATATAACCAAGGTATTCTACCTCTTGCACCCCAAAACTACACTTGCTCATCTTAGCGAATAAGGTATGTTGCCTCAATACCTCAAAAGTGCTCTTCAAATGTTGTAGATGTTGGTCATAGGACCTACTATACACAAGTATATCATCAAAGAAAACAAGAATGAACTTCCTTAGAAAGGGCTTAAACACATGGTTCATGAGAGCTTGAAAAGTAGATGGGGCATTAGTCAACCCAAAAGGCATGACCATGAATTCATAATGCCCCTCATGTGTCCTGGAAGCTGTTTTTTCAATGTCTTCTGGGTGCATCCTCACTTACCAATACCCCGATCTTAAATCAATTTTGGAGAAATACACCGCCCCATGTAGTTCATCCAAGAGCTCTTTTATCACTGGAATGGGGAATTTATCCAGTACTGTATGTTTATTTAACTGCCTATAATCCACACACAACCTCCATGTGCCATCTTTCTTCTTCACTAAGACAATAGGAGAAGAATAAGAGCTGTGTGATGGTCTCACCCCGCCTGCTTGCAACATCTCATGAACCGTTTTCTCTATAACATCTTTTTGTAGTGCTAGGTACCTATAAGCTCTGACATTGACCGGGGAAGTGCCTTGCTTCAAGATGATTCTGTGATCATACTTCCTGTGAGGGGGTAGAGTTCTAGGCTCCAAAAATATGTCAGTATATTCAGCTAGTAATTTCTATATTTCAGGTTCATGTACTGTAATTGAGCTCATCAAAACCTGTGTTGATACAGGCTGCACCTGGAGTGCAAAGAACTGGGCTGCTTTGTACGATGACTGTTGAAATTTCTTATCCCCCAACCACTCTACATTAGATTTCTGTGTACCCATCAACACCCCTCTCTTCCCTTTATAATTGAACTCCATTCTTAGCTTCTCAAAGTCCCACAAAATAGGACCTAAGTTGGATAACCATTGGACACCCAAAACCATCTCACAACTCCCCAAAGGAACCAACATTACATCTGTGGAAAACCTCTCTCCTAGTAATGTCCAGGAAAAATTTTGCCACATTGAATCGCATTGCAGCTGCTGGCCATTGGCTACAACCACCTGTAATGGAGGGATTCTCTTCATTTCACAATGGAGTTTCTTAGCTGTTGTAATATCCAAGAACTTGTGAGTGCTCCCCGAGTTTACTAGGATATACAATGGACTATTCTTCATCTTGTCCGTAACCCTCATAGTGTAATATGTACTAATGCCATTCAAAGCACTCAATGATAGTTGAGGAATCTCACTCTACATTAGTGTTTCATCCCCTTCCATGTCCTCCATGGCTTGTTCCTGCCTCTCCTCTTCCTCCGCATCTTCTTCCTCAATCACTTCAAGCCTATAAACTTGAGCTGTACACTTATGACCAGGAAAATATTTTTCCTCATAGAAAAAGCACAAATTCTTTGCCCTCTTCTCTTCAATGTCCTTGGGGCTCAAAGACCTCCCTGTTGTCCGAGGTCTCGATAAGACAGACCCAGTTCTAGAGGCTGGGGTGCTCTTGTAAGAAGGAAAACTGTGGTTGGATCTCTGTTGTACCAGGTTTGGAGGTTGAAAAGATGGTTTGTGTCCAGACCCAACTGTTCTTGTGTAAGAGACATTTCTGTCCAAGATGGGTCTAGCCTTCCTAGCAATAGAAGCAAGAGTGGCCTCTTATAATTTAGCTAGGCAATAAGCATCATGCAAGGTATGTGGCTTAAACATCCTCACTGCATTTTGAATCTCTTCATTCAAGCCACTCAAAAAACAGCTTATAGCATGGTTACAGGTAATAAAACCCTGTTCAACAAGGAATCAAAAACTTCTTGATACTGCTCTGTAGTTCCTGATTGCCTAAGTTTCATCAATTCTGCCAATGGGTCATCAAAAGGTTTGGCCCCAAACCTACGAGCAATAGTGATCTTGTATTATTCCCACATTGGCCAACATCCCTGCCCCTGACTTCTCATGAAGGACTGATGCCACAACAAGGCTTTACTATTCAAATGTATTGAAGCAACCTTAACTTTCAGATTTTCAGCAGTGTTATCAACTTCAAAAAATTGCTCACACCTATAAAGCTACCCCTGTACATCTTCTCCGTCAAATCTTGGAAAATCAATCCTAGAAAGTCTAGTCAAGGATTGATTGGAATTACTAGAAGAGACTTCTCCATTAGCTGCTGCATTATTGGCGATCTGTAGCACCTGTCTGCAGAGGCCCGTGATTAGTTCCCGAACACGTCCTTGCTGTTCTTTGAATTGTTCCACGTAACGTTGCATTTGTTGGTATATTTCCTCCCATCGACGATTTTCATTTGATCTGGTGTTGTCCGAAACCGCCATTAATATAATCACGATAGCAGATCTTGAACCCTTATTTAGCGTCAAGCTTGACTATTGGGGATTCAAACCAATAATCGAATTGAATGAGTTATAGTGTTTGATTGTATGAAGCCGGATCGAGTGAGGTACTAGCCACTTGAACCAGACATGAAAAGAAATGTCACAACCTTGAATTTCAAGCAATCAGGCCCAAGATGAGCTCTGATGCCAAATGTTATAGCTCCCCAGAAAATTATGATTTCGTGGAGAAGTAAAGAGTGTCTGAGAGAAAATAAGAAAGTAGGGAGAAAAGAGATTTTATGTTTTCATTCATCCATGCCCCCTGATCTCATACAGACTGCCCTTTTATTACAGAGGTAGCTAAATCTCTCTCCCTCTCTTTCCTCTAACAGACATAACAAACTAAGGGCCCACAGGCCTACAAACAAACTAATTTCCTTAATTCCCTCCTTCCCGCTCAAGATCATGTGTTCATCACGTGATTGTAATGACCTGTATCAACTTGTCGTTCCTCCCTTGCCCTTTCCTTAAGTTTCAGATCTGCGATCGCCTCTTTGTTTTCTCTCTCGTTCCCTACAAATACTCGATTCGCGACCTTCGATTTTCGGATTCTTCGGACTCTTTGGTACTGGATTTTGCGGATTTTCGCTCAATTTCATCGAAAATCATCGGGTTCATTGTCATTAGTTTAAGGTAATTGTTCACAAATACACATTTTACAGAGAGAACAGATAAGAGCTTTAGAGAGAGAAACACACTATACCCATTTCCACTTTCCCCCAACCACCGCCATTTTCGACGTCATTTTTACCAAAATGCAGGGTTTCCGGTGACCCATGTTCTCACTTCTCCATCTTGATTTTTGAACGGCTGATTTTTGTGGGCATCTCAGTTTTTGATTTTGTTTGATTTGAGTGAAAACTGCATCTTGATTAGAGAGAAGGGGGTTGAGGGGTGGGGCCAGGGGAAGGAGTGTTTTACGGGTGTAAAACGCGGGTGGTTTATGAGAATAACTAAATTGATAGAGCATGCAGTTTTTGAATGTGTGCTAGATGTCTGTATAGGTAATATTGGTAGGATTCAACCAAAGTTCGTGGATTGTTATCCCTTGAATTCTCAACCACTCACTCATTTTTACATTTATATTATAAAGATTTAGACATATACTTAGAGTTGCATAGTATATAGCAAACTTTTGTTGTAAATAATTTTTAAGAATTTTATATGGATTTCAATGAACTAGAGGGTGGGAAATCCACATCTACAATGGGATAACTCCACGAATCGAAGAACAAGGGTGATTAATTTTCCAACAACTTTATTTAACAAGAGATTGGAATTAGCCAAGAACAAACCCCAGTGTGTATCTGGTCTTCCAATATGATGTGAATCATACTCGACAAGACATTGTATAAAGCGCATAATCAGTTTCATAACAAGCGCGCACACCTACAACAAGGTCCTTCTCTTCATCCATGAACAATGCGATGGGAGGCCCTCACGGCTAGTGTTACTAAGTTTACTGAATGTGTACAACATCAACCATGCGAGGCAAAATCTATCTGCTCAAAAGGCACCAGCAGAATCCTTGAGGTCAATTCTGTTAGCTCAAACCCCTTGTTAGGCTCGGTGCCAACTGGAATCATCTATGCGGTACAGTACTTTAGCCAGAGTCTCAGCGTTAAGCATATGAAAAATGAAGCAATGGTTAGGACCTGCAAACAGGATCAGTAGCTTTTCACCACGGCCATCAAGGTTTCCCGTGAAGGGTCTGATGTCAAACCCAATGACTTGAGGTTCGGCTCACTTGAACTTGTTTCATCAGCTCCTTCATATGATATTCCAAGGCAGTAGGATGATTGGTAACAGACAACTTAACAACCGTTCAAAGACCAATTTGAATGGAACGAGTGCCCATCTTTGAAAGATATTTTATGGGTGTCATTTTGCTACAGTTACAGACTCCTTTTAACGGTTCCAGGAGATATGAGTTCTTTGTACTGAAGAACTGACTTATTATAGTTCAATGAATGAATATGACCTGGTGGGTTTGATCACTGGTTCATAGCCCATTGCTTTCTTTCTGCCGCTCATCATTCATTTCAATTTGGGTTCCCTATGCTTAATCAATTTCCAAAAGATTAATTATTCCACTGGGAATACTAGTTTACATGGACTGCGCTTCGCAGTGGTTGAAGGACTTCCTCTCAAGCCCAGACTAGTCTTAAGAGGTGGTGGAGGTGCTCAACAATGCCACCAAGCTAACGACAGTGCTGGCGGATGAAGGATGCTAGTGCTGCCACCATAAGGTCGTGGGGCTCAAAGACTTGGCTTAGGAGGTGGTGGAGTCCGGCTCAGGATAAACACAACCAAGAGGGTCACTTTGAGTGATTGGCGGGTAAGTGTGTTGACTGAGGAGCAGTTGCGGTATGTCTATATTGATACCTATGCTTCACACAGGCTTGGCTGTAAGCTAATCCCTAAGGCATGAATTAATTGGAAACCTTAGTTATTCAACTACTACTTGCTAATGATTTTAAGAAACAATGTTACCAAGTGATTAAGTATTCATTTTGCGTGGAAGTTACTCTGTATATGTCATGGAGTCATTAAGTAGGCATTTTGCTCAAAAATATATGTTTTGGAGTGATTAACTTTGTATGAATTAAATTAGTTTGTCAAATTCTAGTGTTTTTGATTTGGGAAGCATGGTTTTGGTGCAAATATTGATTAATTTATCTTTCAGCTAGCTCCCCATCTGATCTCTCATTTTGTGATAATTAATTGAGTCGCACATGTTAAAGGTCTCTCTAAATGGAGACCCAAAAATTTGTGTTTAGTCACTGCAAATTGATTTTTGTTTTTTGGGGATAAGGTACCAACTACGGATGCAATGTCTTGTGGTGGGGACAGAGGGTTAGCTGGCAAGAGCCTCGTAAGGTCTTTGTAATACTCCCACTTGAACATCTGGACACGATTAGGTCGTTTTTGTGTGGCTTAAGGAAATAATGACTCACCAAATAATGGGAGGCTTGAGGTATATATATATATATATTTAGAGTTGTACAATGTAAAAATAGATAAATATCCCTAATACACTATCGCCCCCCTCAATTTAATCGGAGGAGTGCACGGAAAGATTGGACTTAAGAAACAGAAACTGCTGAGAAGACAAAGCCTTGGTGAATATGTCAGCAAACTGTAACTTGGCAGGGATATAGCGTACAACTAAATCACCAGCAGCAACCCATCCTTGAACAAAGTGGTAGTCAAGTCAACAGCAATGTACTTACTGCCATCATGCTGAACTGGATTAGCAGTCATATACATAGCACTAGCATTGTCACAACAAAGGGGAACTGGAGGTGCAATAGTAACGCCTTCATCATATAATAATTTGCGAATCCAAATTGTCTCAGCTACCGTGTACCCAATGGCATGATGTGCTACTTCAGTAGGAGACTTGGAGATAGTAGGTTGTTTCTTGACCTCCAGGAGATGAGATTAGGAGCAAAAAGACAGCACAGCTAGCATGGAACAACAGGTATCCTTGCAACATGCCTAGTCAGCGTCAGAATATGCTACAACAAAAGTAGATGTTGTAGATGGTCAAAGCTGAAGACCATGATTTAGGGTGCCCTGTAAGCACCTGAAAATACGCTAGTAAGTAGTGCGGGAAGCATCCATAAACTAGTAAACTATATGGATTGCATATGCAATGTCAGCTCGTGCCATAGTGAGATACTGTAAGCACCTACCATACTCTTGTACTCAGTAGGATCGGTAAGCAGTTCACCATCAGTAAGAGATAAGATGGCTCAAGCAACAGAAGGAGTTCTAACAGATTTGCAAGTATGAAGGTGAAATTTATGGGGTAAATCATCAACATACTTCTGTTGCGAAAGAAAAAACCCTACAGAATTCCAAACCACTTGGGTGCCAAGAAAGTAATACAAATTCCCCAGATCTTTCATGGCAAAGGTACCACATAACAGAGTGATGAATAAGGTGAGCATAGGTAAGGAATTGCCTGCCAGAATAATATCATCAATGCACAAAAGGAGAATTAAGGAATGACCGCCAATACGAAGAACAAACAAGAAAGGATCAGCTTTGTTATAGGTAAAACTATGAGACCGTAAGAAACTACTGAAACAATGAGAACAAGCTCTAGGAGCTTGTTTAAGCATGTAAATCTCCTTGTTAAGTCTGCAAACATGGTGAGGGTAACATGGATGAACAAACCAGGAGGTTGCTTCATGTAAACAACTTCAGTGAGTTGCCCATGAAAGAATGCATTTTTGACATCCAACTGTAGAATAGGCCAATTAGAACTGAGGGCTAAAGAAAGAATGAGACAAATGGTTGCATGTTTAACAACATGACTGAATGTCTTATGGTAATCAATATCTACCTGCTAATGAAACCCCTGGTAGGGGCTACCAACCCGGCATTATGTCTCTCCACAGTGCTGTTGGATGGGTAGTTAACTTTATAAACCCATCTACAACTAACCAAGTTCCACGACGGATAAGATGGAACCAATTCCTGTGTGTTATTAGTTATTAAAGCATTTCTACGCTTTAGCCATTCCATGTTTCCACTTAGCATGTTTAGACGCTTGGGGGAAGGAAGTGGGCTCAGGCTCGGTAAGAGGTGCAAACAAGGAGAAAATAGGCTTGGGCTTATACACCCTGGACTTGCTTCGAGTCTACATAGGATGATGGTTTTGGGCTACAAAGGAAACAGGAGCAAGAGGGGACCCAGGGCATGCTATGGAGAGAGATGGGCTGAAGACAACGCACCAGTAGGCTGCAGCAAGGGTGATACAACACAAGTAGCAAGGGTAACACAGCACAAGTAGCACAGCACAACTAGCACTGCCTTGGGCCGAAGGTGAGGTGGGCAAGACTGGTCTAGGCTGAGCTATGTTAATGGGTTGTTCTGTAGGGGAGACCGTGGGCGACTCGAGGGAGACAACGAATGGTAATAGGGTTGTAGCTGGGCTTGGTCCAGAATATAGATATGAGGTAGACTGGGCTTGACTAAGTAGACATGGAGACAGCGAAGAGAGTAGTATTTATGGAAGACCAACGGGCTGAGGTATAGGGCATGATGACGCTAGGGAGGCAGTGAACCCGGGTTGGGTAGTGGTAAGGGCCAAGAGTTCATCGAGGTTGAACGAAGATGGTCTAAGGTGAGAAGGTACACGTTATGAGATTCTTGAAACAGAAAGGAATTTTCATGTAACCGGACATGACGACTCACATACACACAATTGGTAAGAGGATCCAAACACTGATACCCTTTGTATTGGTTTGCATAACCTAGGAAAACACAATAAGTAGAACAAGGAGATAGTTTGTTTGAAGAAGCAGCCATGAAATTTGGAAAACAAGAGTAGCCAAAAGGTTTGAGAAATGAGTAATCAGACATTTTATCAAACAAAATTTCAAATGAGATTTATTAGTAAGTTTAGGTGTAGGCAAGCGATTTATGGTGTAAGTAGCAGCATAAACCGTATCTAACCAAAAAACCGCAGGTATAAAGGCTTGTATCAACAATGACCTAGTCATCTCAACAAGGTGTCTATGCTTTTGTTCAGCTACACCATTTTGTTGTTGGGTATTGGGGCAAAACTTATGAAAACAAATACCTTATTATAGAAAAAAGTCGTGCATGGGTGAGTTATCAAACTCCATCACATTGAAACGTTTTTATTTTGTAATTAAAAAAATTTTTCAACGAAATCTTTGAAATTGCAAAATATATGAGACTTCTAATTTTCTTTTCATATTGTAGACCCATGTATACCAAGAAAAATCAGCAATAAAAGAAACATAGTACTTGTAGCCCTTATAAGATAACACAGGCGATTGCCAAACATCAAAACGAATTAACTCAAGCGGACCATTCGTACAATGTTCCACTAAATCAAAAGGAAGCATATGGGACTTTGCCAAACGACAACCCGTACAATTATTATGAAAAGAGGAAGTAAACTGTAAAATTTTCTATTTCTTAAGAACATCTAACACACGAGCACCACAATGACCTAATCGATGATGCCACTGATCTTTAGAGTAACTCAAAGCAACATAAGCTGGACCAGAATGGGGAACAGGGAGGATGAGAGGATACACATTGCCAGGCGTAGATGCCTGCAAAAGGACTCCACCCGTAGTTTTGTCCTTTATAAAGCAGAAGTAGAGCAAAAAACTACGTGACTGTTGCTATCATGACATAGTTGTTTAATGGAAAGTAGGTTATGATGAAGACTGGGAACATAAAGGACATGCTTAAGATGGTATGATCAACACGAGTTATAGGTAACAAAGTTCCATCTCCAACCTTTACAAAAATAGGGCCAGAGTAAATAGATTTAGAACGACGCTTACCATTATCAAGCGTCATATGGGATGCTGCAGCAGAGTCAGGACACTAGATTTGTTCACCACCACCAATAGGATTGAAGGTAGCATATGGCAGGAGTACTAGTTGCTAATGCAGTTGGTGGTACCTGCTAGAACAGAATGACCTGGAGTATGATAGATTTGGCGATAGGATGCGATGAGAATGTAAGAACCCTTTTGATTGGTTAGTGTCTACAATTGAAGAGTTCGTATAAGAACTAGAGGCACAATGAGTACCAAACGATGAAATAACAGAATCACATAAAACATTGCCATTAGGCATACTCCTGGGGTTCGATGTCTGATTCTGATTCTGACTGGACTGTCGATTGTTACGATTATTACCACCCTTGTTATTGTGCCACCCCCTATTACCAAGCCAATTACGATTATTGTTGCGACCTCCTCCTTGACCTTTGTCGCTGCCCGTCTGATTAGAGCGATTGTTCTGACTACCCCCTTGATCCCAGACCCCAGTTGTGACATTAGCGACAAGGGCTTGATGGACAGGTAGCTCATAAGCTTGTTGAAACTTTGTGTGTTGTTCATAAAACATAATTTTGGTGCGCAAGTCATCAAAAGAGTGAGGTCCTGGCATCAAGGAGTAAGTAGTGATAAAATCACGGTAATCAAATAATAAGCCAGATGTAGCATACTGAATTAATTCAAGGCCTGGGACAGGTGATTGAATAGCCACCAAGGAGTCAGCAATAGTCTTGATATGGTGAAGATACTCATCCATAGATTGATCAGCGCCCTTAGACATATGAGTGAGCATGTACTTTAAGTTAAGCGCACGGGCTAAACTCATAGTATTGAACCGAGATTGCAAGCGTTGCCAGACTTTGAAAGAGTGGGGAATAGTACGTATATCACTCAAAGTGTCTTTGGTGATGGTAGCGAATAACCAAGCACGAACAAGTTGGTCCACACATAACCAGAATGCATGCGCTGAATTGGCTCGAGAAACCCCTGGTGCAACGAGAATATGGGAAGGAGGTTATGGAACAACACCATCTAACATCCCATCTAGTTGATGAAGAATCACAAAAGAGTAAATTAGGTATGCCATGAAAGGTAATCATCAATGGATGCAAGAGTAATGGTGACATAAGTAGTCACATTCACCATCCAAATAGAGGAAGGCAATGGAGGAAGCCCACCAGGATCAGTCGTGGGAATGCTGCCATCGAGCATGCCAGTAGGAGGCCGAGAATTGAGGGTATACCCAAGAGAAGCATAGGGGGTGGACAGAGAAGGAGCCGTGACAGGAGACGAAAACCCATAGATACCCAACATAGGGGCTGCAGAGTAGGCCATGACACGACTGGAGAGGAGAGCATCGAGAAAGGATGAGAATAGGGCGGTGGAGGAGGCGGTGGCAGAAAAGCGGCTTGCAAGATTGGATCTTTAGTGGAGAGGTGCAGTCATGAGTTTTGTGAGTAGGACAGCAAAGGTTGAGAAGTGGGAATGTTGGAGTCAAGAGGAACACCATCCAGATTTTTGTAGTAGGTGACGAGGGGTTCACGGTTGCCATGGGAGGTGGCGAAGCTTACGTGAGAAGAAAGCAAGCGGCTAGGGGTTCTAGTTAGAGACCTAGGGTTGGCTTTGATACCATGTGTGGTTTAATGAAATAATGACTCACTAAATAATGGGAGTCTGAAGGTATATTTATATTGAGAGTTGTACGATGTAAAAATACATAAATATCCCTAGTACTCTATTAGTTTTTAACTAATGGATGACAATTAACTAAAGTGGTAGCCCATTTACTAGTTACCAGTTACCGATGTCCAATCTCCAATGAAGTACCCAAACACAAACAAAATTTTTCTATAGTGATGCCGCCTGATGGTAAGCATGGCAGCGCAAACGCCTTTTCGGCTATCTAGTCCACTAAGCACAGGACCAAATCCAAATGCCGACAATGAGACCAAAAGGGGGTGATGGTGTTTAAATTGGCATCGATGTGTGTGAACAGAATGTTGCATGCTTGCATGACCCAAGCAGACAAGGTGAGGACAAGCAGAGATACGGGTGGCCTAAAAGGCTCATGTGGCTACAAATCACACTATAGTCTCATATCTATAGACCCAAGATTATGATATCTCCCCTGCCTTTCTGTGTCAGATTTCCCCTCCAAACCCCCCTTTCCCAATAATTACGCAGCTTTGTAGATACAGGACTAAGGGCTAGTGGGCTCACCCGAACCCATATGTGAATTTAGAGAAATCCAGCCAATTGTTTCTTAAAGGAACTATGAGCACCATTAATGTGGCCTTGGCATCAGCTGGGTCAAACATGAGGAATGCCGTGGACGTTAGAGTTGTTTATGGGAGGTAGACATCAAACTTCTTTCTTTGCGTTCCCTTTTTAAAATTTTCAGTACCACAACTATGTCAAACAACTTCTGACGCTAAACTAGTAAGACACATACCCTCGTTCGACCCTACCACAATGCTGTGAATGTTTCAAGCTCATAACCCTGAACATATGACATTCTTCATGCGGGTCATCTGGTTCAAAACTAAAAGAGAGGCAACAGTGCACTAAGTGGCAATCTTGTTAGTTATTAGTATTAATTGATGAGGCCAACTGATTGCCGGGGATGAGGCCACGGCAATTGGAGAAGTTCAGAACTTTATCAAAACCCTGGGTTCAAAGTCCTCTTGGCCTTCCCAAAGGATCCAGACGTTTCCCCCTCACCCCGAAAAAAAGAGTCGCCCACGATGCCCAAAGAGCAGCGGACTTATTGTCCGAAAGCAGCAAACGCAGTACATTGGGTTACTAAAGGAAGATTTCAGCAAGAGCAAGATTTGGAAAGTTAGAGGACAAACAGCTTGATAAGGCAATACAGCTACTATTTGCTAATCAGTGCTACATATAGCTTTCTGTATGTACTGAAACAACATTTAAGCATTACAGAAAACTTATAAGAAGCAGATTGCTGGACGATCGGCTGGCAGAGGACTTGCAAAAATCTATCAATTAATCACATGAAGCTCAAAATGTAGAACCATTGAATCCGAAAAATGAGCGCTGCAACAGAATGCAGGAGATACATTGTCAAATCAGTAATCTATGAAATAAAGCACCAGATACAATGCATTTGAGGAAAAAAAAAGACCCAAACAGGACCCTCAATCTCCGTCAATCATCCATGGCTAGCCACACATGCACTCTTCAATGGGTCACAGAAAAAACTTCGGTAATTGCTACTACTGATCAGATGCATCAGGAACAGAAAAGTTTCAAGTAGACATAGATAGACCGAACAAAGCTTAGCAAACGCAAGGTTAAAGCCGACATTACAATATTCATATATATAGTTTAGAACACCTCGTTGGTATTCCTCCATTCTCAGCTGATGCAAGGACAAAGGTAGAATTGGACAGAATCCAAACATCATAGTTGTGATATAATCAATCTTAAATGTGTAACTAACATCTTTCATGGGCTTCTTCCAGCATTATCAGCTAAGCTGAAGACAAGGGCAGAACCAAGAGATTGCAATTCAAGCAGAACTGACAAAATGCAAGGAGAAAACGGACCACATCCAACATAACAAAGGCTGACCGACTGTATGGTGAGTTCATGATAGAGAGCATCAAAAATTACAAAATAGCTGCATTTTATCTCATATCTGCAACACAAAGATTGAAATATCACTTTGTTTTACTCATTAACACCCAAGAAAATAGCTCATTGAAATTAACTCAAAACTGGCAACTTCAAACACAATAAACATTAAAAAAAAAGGGTATACTCTCCCAGTAGCAGGAGGGGCAAGATCGAATCGCAGAGAGAGAAAGGGGAGTAAGTAAGTAAGTAACCTGAGCATCATAAAATTTGATGTAAAATCTGGAGCTATCAATAGAAAGCTTAGTCTGGAGAATTTCTGCAATGATTGAACTTAATTTGGCATTAACACTAGGGTTAAGCCCTCCGATTGAGATCAATTCGCCATACGCAGCAGCTTCCTCGGTCCCAGCGAACGCAATCGGTACTCCGCCATTAATCAAGACCATGACATACTGCAAAAAGGGCATGCAAATTATCAGGGCAGCACAGAGCAGCTATGGAAACGTTTGGAAGTTGGAGAGAGAGGGAATGAACTACAGATTCTGGCTTGCCGATGGTCTTGGCGATGGCTTTGGTGGCGTCCTTGAGAATGTCTGAGGCAACTACGCCATCCACTGGGACGTTTGTGAACAGATTCAACGTAGGCATCCCTGCTTATCCCCTCCTCTCTCTCTCTCTCTCTCTCTCTCTCTCTCTCACACACACGCTCAGCAGGGGAAGAAAGCAGAAATCCAAATATTATCGCCTGTACATTCTCGGCCATCCACTGGACAAGAGACAAGAGGACTTGTAGTATCTCTTACAAATCATGTGCAAGCACGACAAGTTTTTTAATTATTATCAGTAGTAAAATGATAAATATCTTACTACAAGATATTTAAAAAGTATGTTTTTTCACTTAAAATATATATTATTACATATTAATTTGAAAAAAAATAGTATGATTGAATAGTAAAAGAATATCAAAACTTATAAATTATGTAAAATCATCATTTTATATATAATCTTTTACATTTACTGAATTATACATATGATAAGCTTTTGCGGATGAGGTTGATCCGGTTACGGCATAAATTTGTATTTATTAGCGTAACAAATGAATGTTAAAACTTTATAACTCATAATAAGTTGTAATTGTTAAAAATTTAGTGATTTTAAATTATAAAACGTATTAATTTGAAGTGAGACAAGATATTTAAGAGTGTCTTGCAGCAAGACATGTATCATTACCCTTATTATTATTATTATTATTATTATTATTATTATTATTAATAAAAAAGGCTTTTGGCTTATGCTTTTGTATAGTATAGTCGCCATTGCCCCACTAAAAGTAGAGCTTACATATAACATATTTTCTCTATTAATGAGACTTGAATACGAAACTTTATTCAAGTGAAATAAATACTAAATTATTTGAATTACCTTGTGCTGATAGAATTTGTATGTTTATATTTATGCAACAGCTAGAGAATAAAAGCTTGTGTGTTTGTGTATTTGAAATTTGTTGGTAATAAAATAGCTTGGGAAGATAGGTTTTTTAGCCAAAGCCTTGGTTGAAGAGAATTGACTAGCTGAAATGTGAAAAATATTTTTATCAAATAGGGAAGGTTTTGGGAATCATGTTATCATTTAATACTATCTATTCAATTTTTTTAGTAATTTTTGAGACAATGTTCAGCATAGTTGTGGAAAAGTTAAAACCATCATCCAATCCAGAAGAACTAGCTTGCAATTAGCCACGACAATTTCACTCGTATTCAGTGGATATCAATGGATGGCAACGCGAAATATATGGATGATGGATAATGGTTTTATGAGTTGGGATGGATGCAGGTGATGCACCATCCAACCAGTCATCCGATCCATCACCCGCTTAATCATCTACTTGTTTACCACTTATTTGTAATTAGTTTACTTTTTATTTTTGTTGTTTAAATTTTACCCAATTTTTGGATTATTATATTGCTAATTTTATAATTTTCATCAAAACTAATATGATGAATGTGATACTTATTCATTTCTTATAACTGAAGTGTGTTGCATGAAAAAAAAACAGAGTTTTAATATTTATAAACCCCAAGTGCAAGGTGTATCGTTGAGTACTTGGGGTGTCGTCCGCAGGGAATTGTGTTTTCAACTACCAAAGTTTACTAGAGCGTCTCAATCTAGGCGTGACCAACGATGAAGGAGGGGAACTAAACTACGCTACAAATACAGAAACAAGCGACTTGGAATTGTGATTTTACCAATTAGTGAACAAACTAATCAATACGAGTCCTAACCCACCCAAACTACGCTATGAACAAGAGATGGTCGGTTGCACCATCAAAGACCACCCAAACCCTCTCTCAAGGGTCATGAGCTAGTCTAACTCGTGTAACCACCTACTTTCGTGGGGTTAGGCGAATTAGACCACAAAACTAGCAACCCCGGACCTAGCTCGATTCGGATACTACTTTCGTGTCCCGAACTTGGCCATTCCCTCTCCCACACTAGCAAATTGACCTCACATCTCAGCATAAGTCAATCGCCCAAAAATATGGATGAAAACCCTCTCAGGCATTTCATCGAACACTTGGCGGGCGTGAAGGAAAACTATAAGTTCTAGGCATAGATTGGGTATGGTTAGGCCTAGTACAAGATCAATTAGCCATCAAAAGGCTAATCACAACCCAAGCCAACACAATCTACCCACAAAACATCACAAACACAAGGAAACCTAAACTAACAAATAAGAACATAAACTTGAAGAACAAAAACAAAGACAATGAGGTAAAACGAATCTAAATTGCTAAATAACATGAATTAGCAACAGAAACTAAACATATAAACTAAACAAAGCAAAAATAAGAATTAAAATGGCAAAACATGAATAAGAACAACAATGAAATAAATAGAGAAAAGGAAGAGGGAAACTTATGCTTGAATTGATCGAAAAACTTGAAATCCACAAGCTTGAATCCCAAAATACAAACTATAATCCTAATCTAATCCTCCTATTGAGGGTTTTTATTGACTAAAACGTAAACTAAAACTACTCTAAGAAATCGCCTGGAAGAACCCCCGAGCGACCCCCCACAAACAGACGCCCGAACGGACTTAAATAGAAAACCGAAGCCGCGACGAATCTGGGGAGGTGGCACGGGCGTGCCATGTGGCACGGCCTGCCCGTGCCAAGTGGCACGGCCGTGCCACATGGCACGGCCACACCGTGCCACATTGCTGTGGCACGGTGCCGCCTCTCCCCGGTTTGTCCGGTTTTGCTGGTTTTCGCCGGTTTTCGCTGTTTTTCTTCGTTTTGTCCCATCTTCGTCCCTTTTCGCGACGTTTACTTGATTTGTAGTTATTTCCTACAAAACATAAATAAAACAAGGTAAAATCCTATAAAATAAAGTTATTATACGAGTAAAAGGTGGGTGGAAGAAGCACGTAAAATGGGTAAATTTACCGTTCAACACACCCCCACACCTATCTTTTGCTCGTCCTCGAGCAAAATAAAAGAAAAAGTAAAGTAAACAACTAACTCACTTTCGTAGGAATCACAGTTGCATTTAGCGTATGCAACAAGCCCTTTAAACCCCTTGGTCACCCCAAGTGGACGAGTAAGGTCTCGTGAGGGTTTGCAGAAGATATACCCACAAAATCTCAAAAAGGAGAAACAAAGAAAAGAGAAACAAAAATCGAAAAATAAAAGTAGCAAAACACAATATATACATGGGGATAAACTGTACACAATCGAATCAACCAAAACCCCCTAATAGCTCAAATATCAGTCTGTACACAGGCATTATATGCATTTCAGGACACATCATCCCAAAGAGTGGCATCCAGACATCAGCTTTTCCCCCCACGACGCATGAGGACATTGAATCCATCCTGGTGCCTAGTGTGCAAGTGTATCATCACCCTGAAACTAAGCCTACCAAAACCAAACTCAATCCCACGAAATTGACACAAGTTACCTTTTTGATTGGCTAGCATAGAAAGCAGGCTTCCCCAGTAGCAGTATTGCTTCAAAGGGTAACACTCAGTAGCGCATGCCTCAAAGGGGTACTTGTCATTTCCAACTCTTTTCTTCCCCACTTTCTTTTCTTTCCATTATTATTTTTTTCAATACAAACTCATGTTATGCCTCAAAGGGATACACCCAGTAGCGCTTGAATTTGTTTGTTTTTGCTTTTGTTTTGGAAAAAGAAAGGGGGGTGCCAGCCCATATAAAGGGAACTGTGCAGTAGACAATGGGAGAGTCGATCGTGGAAGACTAAGAATTCAGGATGATGACAATACATGAATTCAGGACTGGATTGCAAAATTATGATGGACTGTTGGGGTTAGAACTGAGGTCTAAAACGACAGATTGGGGATGAATATCTATCATACACATTATACTTATATACGAGCTAACAGTAAAGGTATCAGGGATCAAGGCTGATCAAAATAGTACAAAACTCCCCTAAATGCAAAAAGAAAAGAAAAATTTGTACAAAAAGGAGAAAAAAATGAAAAAGTTATACAAAAATGAAAATTTTTCACCAAAAAAAAAATAAAAAGAAAAGGGGAGAGATGACCCCACCCCCACACCTAAATCTCACAATGTCCTCATTGGGAGCCGTGAGTCATCACCAACACACAAAAATAAAGAAAGACAAAATCAAACACAAGAAAAACAAAAATCGACAAAAATATAAACAAGCTAAAACACTCTCCCAAAAAATACAATTCTCACCCAAAACAACAACACGATCACACATAAATACAAACTAACACCACCAAAAATAAATGTAGACCAATCCAATAACACCACCAATCACAACACAATAAAAATCTACAAAGACACAAAAATGGTGATCACAGCCAATAACGGCTCAACAACATCCAAATTTCACCACAAGATGATCACCAACTAAAAACACAATCCTAATATTCACAACTAAACAAAAACAAAAAGGGAAGAAAAGAAAAATAAAAAGAAGGGGGGGAAGAGAAGAGTGAGAACGAATATACCAGGTCGGGTACAGAATGTACCCAAACTACACCTCGCTAGGACAAGGTTGGGGAAGCGCGAGGAGCATCAGCCACTCCTCGGCGGCGTTCAGGACGCGCATCGGCAACTCAGATGCTGTCAACGCTCGCAGAAGTTTATCAAACACCTGAGCCTGCAACTCAGGTGAGTGTAAGTAGGAGCACTTAAACAGGAATGCAGAAATAATAGTAAGTGCTCTCCTAAATTTATCAAATGCCTTGGAAAAATCAGTAGAATGATTGAATTCAATAGGAAAGATGATTTTTTCAGGCATGTCCTCTAGGTATAGACTATAAGGGTCAGGGGAGGGGTCATACCCTCTAAAGGCACCTAAGGACTCCATACAGTCTATCTCATTCCCCTCAAGCATATCATGACATGCAACGAGTGATAAATTATGGTACTCAGGGGAAGAGGAGGGTAGTGAACATGAAGAAGCATGATAAATATCAAGGGAGTTGAGGGATACATGGTCAGTAAGATCAGGACTAGATGAAACTACAGCCACAGCATCCACACAGGACCCCCCCTCGAGAATCTTGTCAAGATCCTACACCTCACTACAAGTACCGTCTGACTCAAGACAGAAATCATCCCCATCGACCCTAGCACCAACACAAAATGTCGCACCTACCCCGAACTCCGTCGACTGAGCCAAAGGGAAAGGTGGATCAGGATAGGTCAAAGTGTTGTCCTTAAATGTGCTAGGTAGGGATGGAGCAACAAGAGGTAGAGTAGGTAAGGGAGGGTCGAGCACATCCTCTAGTCGGGACTCTAGAGGAGGAAAAGACGCACCATCATCACACAGATTGACATCAAGTCTAGGAGCACTAGAACTAGGGTCAATCTTGGGTGATAGGGCATACTCCCTCGATTTATTAACAAACTCAGCAAACTCAACTTGTTGCTTGTTCATGGCCTCTATCATACTAGAAATTCTAGCAAAACCATCAGCAGAAATACGATAGAGACAAGAAACACTATCATGGTCAGAACGATGGCAGATCTCACATGCAAGAGGTGTATAATTAGGAATGCAGGGGGATGGGATGGATGAAGTAAATTGACTAGTCTCAAATTCATAAGTATCCCTAGCCAACCACTCAAGTAATTCCCAAGCTTCATCAACGTTTCGAGAACAGAAATCCCAATGCTCCAAAAGAGCACGGGTCTCACAAGTCACACCCTCATAGACCATGTTCAAAATTTCCCACTTCTCGAAGCAACAACCACAATGAGCAAGAAAAGCATGTAATCTATCATAGTATTGCCAAAACAATTCATGCTCATGTTGAGGGAAGTGGAAAGGAGACATATTTTCTTTTTTTTTTTTTGAAATTTTTGATTTTTTGATTTTTTTGGGATTTTCTAAAGGCCTAGTCTCGAATGCTGAAGTAAACCCCAATATTGAAAAACGCCAATTCCCCGGCAACGGCGCCAAAAACTTGTTGCATGAAAAAAAACAGAGTTTTAATATTTATAAACCCCAAGTGCAAGGTGTATCGTTGAGTACTTGGGGTGTCGTCCGCAGGGAATTGTGTTTTCAACTACTAGAGTTTACTAGAGCGTCTCAATCTAGGCGTGATCAACGGTGAAGGAGGGGAACTAAACTACGCTACAAATACAGAAACAAGCGACTTGGAATTGTGATTTTACCAATTAGTGAACCAACTAATCAATACGAGTCCTAACCCACCCAAACTACGCTCTGAACAAGAGATGGTCGGTTGCACCATCAAAGACCACCCAAGCCCTCTCTCAAGGGTCATGAGCTAGTCTAATTCGTGTAACCACCTACTTTCGTGGGGTTAGTCGAATTAGACCACAAAACTAGCAACCCCAGACCTAACTCGATTCGAATACTACTTTCGTATTCCGAACTCGGCTATTCCCTCTCCCACACTAGCAAATTGACCTCACCTCTCAGCATAAGTCAATCGCCCAAAAATATAGGATGAAAACCCTCTCAGGTATTTCATCGAACACTTGGCGGGCGTGAAGGAAAACTCTAAGTTCTAAGCATAGATTGGGTATGGTTAGGCCAAATACAAGATTAATTAGCCATCAAAAGGCTAATCACAACCCAAGCCAACACAATCTACCCACAAAACATCATAAACACAAGGAAACCTAAACTAACAAATAAGAACATAAACTTGAAGAACAAAAACAAAGACAATGAAGTAAAACGAATCTAAATTACTAAATAACATGAATTAGCAACAGAAACTAAACATATAAACTAAACAAAGCAAAAATAAGAATTAAAATGGCAAAACATGAATAAGAACAACAATGAAATAAATAGAGAAAAGGAAGAGGGAAACTTATGCTTGAATTGATCGAAGAACTTGAAATCCACAAGCTTGAATCCCAAAATACAAACTACAATCCTAATCTAATCCTCTCAATGGAGTTTTTATTGGCTAAAACCTAAACTAAACTACCCTAAAAATCGCCTGGAAGAACCCCCCGAGCGACCCCCTGAACAAACGCCCGAGCGAAGCTTAAATAGAAATCGCGAGACCGACGAAACTGGGGGACGGCACGGGCGTGCCATGTGGCACGGCCACACCGTGCCACATTGCTGTGGCACGGTGCCGCCTCCCCCCGGTTTGTCCGGTTTTGCTGGTTTTCGCCGGTTTTCGCTGTTTTTCTTCGTTTTGTCCCATCTTCGTCCCTTTTCGCGACGTTTGCGTGATTTGGAGTTATTTCCTACAAAACATAAATAAAACAAGGTAAAATCCTATAAAATAAAGTTATTATACGAGTAAAAGGTGGGTGAAAGAAGCACGTAAAATGGGTAAATTTACCGTTCAACAAAGTGCATTTCTTAAACTTTTTAAAATAAAACTTATTTTTTCATATAAATTTGCTAATATATAACATATAAGTTTTCATTACAGGTTGACAACCCAATCCATCCGTTTTTCCCCATGGATGGTAGATAGATAGATTGGATTGAATTTTCGCGGATGATAAACAGATTGGATAAAGTGGATGAAAGCGGGTGTCGGATGCGGACAATGGTTAACCTGATCTGAACCCGATCCGTTACTAACGCTACTTGCAACAGTTTCTTATTTAAAGTGACGTTTTTCGCTTTCCCCAAAACATGAAACAAACATTGAAAACATTGAAGCTTTTCCAACGACAAATTCGAGTAGACTTATGTAGCGTTCGGTTGAAAGTAATGTAATCACTACGCAATAGAATCAATCATGTAATACAATTATTAGTATAATGAAATGGGATAATAATTATACTACAATGTTTGATTACAAATTTTTTGTAATTGTAATGGGAGGAATTTACAACAATATTTCATTTTACACGCGGCATGAAGTACTTGCAATTGAATTCGCTTTTATTTGGTGTAATTATCACCCAGATATAACAGTTTATGGTTAGGTAAACTTTAATTTGAAGGTATGCAATCATAATAGTTTAGGAAAAGTCAAGTAAGAGGTAAATATGATTATAATGCAATCTTGATTACATCATTTAATGGTAACCAAATATAGTAATGGAATCATCATTACCATTTTAATTACATTACCACTTTGATTACATAGAACCAAACAAGCCATTAGTACGTTATCTCATTCCGGGGAACTGTAGTGAAACTTACTAAGAATTGGAACAAAAATGAAAGAAGGTGAAAAAATTTAAATTTAGTTTAACTGAAAGAAACTTTAAAAAAGAAAAATTCTCACAATCAAATGGAAGCTCAACACTGCTGCATCAAATGCTTGAAGCCAAGTCTATCAGGAGCATGGTGAATGGATGGCCGCCAAAGGTTGTGAGCCTTCTTGCCAAGACATTTGATTTGGTTTTAAAATGGAGAAAATCTATTTAAAAGGCACCCATATAGCAATCATTTCAATAGATAAATTGCTAAATGTATTTTGTGATTAAGTTCACGAGAAAATTTCACACATGCACACAACTAGGGCTAAAGCCAAGTGGGGCAAACGAGACCTAACTAGAGTGGACCGATGACCATGATGGGCTTTAAAACTTGGCACCAAACCAGCCCGGAGACTCTACTATCCCAGCCTGTTTGTGGCTATGGTGATCCAGTTTTTTGCATGAGCCCAATATGGCAACTGTTTATTTTTTGTTAATTTCACTTTGATTTAAAAAAAAAAAAAAAGAATTTCAGTTCTTTCAGAAGTTTTTTTAAAACCTTTGAAATTTTTTGAAATTTAATTTTAAAATTTAAAAGAGTACCACTAATAACGAGAAGAATGCTTATAATCGAGCTTCAATGAGAGTTGAAAAATTGTGTACCATATATATTAATTTCAAATATAATTGATAATAGAACTTACATCAAACAAAACTATTAAGTTAAGCCTACATGAATATTTTGTGATTTGTATATATGAACTGCTAATGCTAAAGAAAAAGGCAAAGATCTTCTAACATAGGAAAGCTTCAAAAAAACAATAATCAGGCTGAGTTTGTGTTTAGGTTGATTTTAGTTTGGGCTCCTTAAATGGGTTGGTCCAAAAGTGTCAGTTAGCCCATTTTCTCTCGAGCCCAAACCGAATTGCATCAGAAGTGAGTTGGTCCTGTTTAAGGTCGCAGCTTGTAGTGACTAGGCTAATTCTAGGTTTAACCGATCTTGGGTTAAGCCGATTTGATCCGAATTTCTCACTTGTCAAATCTACAAATAGTTTAGGAATAATCAAAACTCGATCTTTATTATTAGTATCAAACATTCCATCACGCGACTGTCCTTGGAAGCACAAATAATGTAAGAAACAAACCATCAAATATTTTAGCAAGTTAAAACACATTTTTAGTGAGTTAAGATGCTTTTAATGAGCAGACACACCCAAACCGACTTGTCTTATGTATCCAAAATTTGCTTAGTAAAAACACTATATATCTCTCTAAAATTTGCTATTATACAAAAAAAAAAAAACAAAAAAAAAACTTTTGTACATTAGGAGCTCACTAAATTATATTCTAGTTATATCTATACAACTTTTTTTAATGAGCTGTCATATTTATTTAGTGAGTTGTAATAGTTTTTTAGTAAGTTGTTAGATATATTTGGTAATCAATATTGTCTAGTGAGTCGTACTAATTGTTCTTAACAAAAAAAGAGTGAACAAACATATAGCATACAATTGTAGTGAGCACATACATATTCTTGTTCATATTTTGACGTATGATTTTTTAGCGATTTGAATTGTGACTTTTGGTGAGTTATGGTATATGTTTAGTGAGCAATACTTTATATTCATATTCTAACATACATGTTAATATATATCTTGGGGTTAAGTACTACGTAAGATTCTTAAAATACACAAGAATGACACAATAAAAAGTCTTAGTTACTTGTACTATTTTTTTTAATGAGCTATGATACTTATTTAGTAAGATGTGATAGATATTTAGTAAATTATAAAATATATTTCATGATCAATATGATTTAGTGAACATTACTATCTGTTGATAAGAAAGAAAAAATGAGTGCAAACAATATAATGCATACGTATAGTGAGCACATACAAATTTTCGCTCTTATTTGAGGTATGATTTCAAATTGCACTCTAACTTTCGGTAAGTTATAGTATATATCTAGTGAGCAGTCTTTTATACTCATCTTCTAACATGCATGCTATGATAAATTTTTTGGTTAAGTACCACATAAGATTCTTTTGACATATAAGAATGATACACTTGAAAAGTTTCATTCACTTATACTATTTTTTTAGTTAGTTATGATCTTTGTTTAATGAGGTGGGATAGATATTTAGTGAGTTATGAAACATATTTAGTGACCAATATGATTTAGTGAGTACTACTAATTGTTCCTAGTCAAAATAAATGAGCAAATAATATAATACACAATTACATACTCTTCTCCATATTTCGAGGTATACTATTTTTTTTAGTGAGCTACACTATAATGTTTGGTGAGCTATGATATATGTTTAGTGAGAAATTTTTATATTCATCTTCTAATGAGCTATGATACATCTTTTGGTCAATTTAAATATAAGATTTTTTTAAATGTACAAGAATAACACATTTGATAAGTTCAGTAATTTGTACTTTGACTTTTGAGTGAGTTATTCTTATTATATTTTGGTGAATATTATATATTTTAGTCAACAAATACTTTAAAAGTTTATATTTCACTAATATATTCTATGTCTTTTAGTGAACCATGACATATATTTAGTGAGTTATCATACATTTGTGTGTGTTTGTGTGTATGTGTGTGTGTGTGTGTATATATATATATATATATAGACACACACACAAAGAGAGACAAAGAGAGAGTAAAATAGACCCAATTTAGTTGAATAAGATAAATAAAAAAACTACGTAAATAAAGCCTAAATAAAGTAATTCACAACCTACTTTTGAGGAGGGAAAAAAAGAAAGGCACAAAGACTAAAGAAAGAGTGAGAAAGAGAGAGAAGACCCTAATTGACCAAAACAAATCAAGAAAAAAAAATCTACGCAAAGAAGCCTAAATAAATTAATTAACAGCATATTTCAAACCCATGACATGTTCAAAGTCGAAGCATCGACCATCCACTCCAGCAGCTCTAACTTACGAGTGCACTTTGCACAATAATTAAATAGAGAATATGGCTGGGCGGATGAATCACAATGTTCACCTGCTTGTATAGCATAATTTGCATTCAAAGCTCAACAATGTAATAAATTACATTAAGTCTTGTATGAAACCGTTCTATGATAACATAGTATGATATGAAGGGGCCATGTCAGCAAGTGCAGTTCGACAATTACCTTTGTCGGATGCGTTTGAATTATTACACATGGGTAACAAACCCTAAAAAAATTTCTCAGTCCTCAGTAACCCGCATTGCACACTCTGTATCATCAGCCGCACACTCTCTCTCACCCCCCTCTATCTTCATCTTCCTATATCAACGCAACATCATCGTCTCCCATCATCATCGTCCCCATCATCATCACTCACATCGTCGTGCCCACCATTGTCATTTTGCATTGTTCAAAGGGTGATGCATTTAGATTGCTACCCCATAATGTGTCTTGATTTAGAACTTTTTAGTGTCTGAGTTTCAATGTTTTAAATTTAGGGTAGTTTCTTTTAGAGCTGTAAAACGAGTCGGGTCGGGCTGACCCATTTAATAAACAGGTCAATTTCGTGTCGGCCTTAAAAATAGCTTAGATTTGCTCAAAACTGAAAAATAATAAGTTTTCACACTAAACGGTCAAATCGTGTTGACTTCGGGTCGAAATCGGTTCGGTTCGGGTCGGATTTGTGTTTCTCTCAGTGAATTCGGGTTGGGTTTGGGTCGGGTTATCATGTCGGATCAGACTTTTACAGCCTTAGTTTCTTTTGTGTCATTTAGTAGTTGCATGAAAAGAAGGCAAATGGCATAACTATATGATATAATTTATTTATTAATAGTGGGTGACTATTCATTCTTACATGTATGACTATATCGATAAAATTTATTGGGTAGTACATTTATTTGGTACTTCGATTGCGTATAATATCATAACATTACTGTATATTTGTTGCATGTATGATTGTGTCTGTACAATTTGTGTTCAGACAAATAGATATGATTGGGTAATGTTGTCCATAGGAGTGTATGCTAATGTGTTGTTTAATTTGCATGTAGCATTGTAATATATGACAACAATTACCACATAAATATGACTAATGGCGTCAAATAATGACTAAAATGCTTATATAATTTGATATTTTGGTGATTTGATTAAAGTATTAATAACATTTATAATCGATGACTAATACGATAGGTTAATTGTTTCATTTTATACCAGGACTTGGCGAGTAATGTATGACTATTGATATTCATATTGGGTGACTGACGAGTGCGCTATTTTTATTTAGTAATTGTGTTGCCAAACAAATTGTAACTTGACTATTTCATTGTTGCATGTATGACTATATCCATAGAGTTTGTGTACATACAATACAGATATAACTAATCACATTTTTTATGAGTGACTGACATCTTATTTGATTATTTTTCACATTATAAGGTAGTATGAGTAATAACATATGACGAATAATATAGCCGAGAGATGGCTATACTAATGTGATTAATTATATATGACTGCATGTAATAACCGAGAATTTTAATTCGGGTTAACGGTTTAGATTAGAGCTTTTATTGACTATGTATTTTTATGTATTAATTATATTAGACTAATTCTACTTGTTAATTTAGTGTACTAAGTTATGTAGATTAGTTTCGATAATTTCTTGATTTGTTGCGTGCTTTCGTGGAATGAGCGGGGTTGGATTGGGCTAATGGCCTCGGTATTAGTTGGACTTAGTGTAATTGAGTCAGCCCCGTTTTATGGTCTAGCAGCAAAACCAAAAAAAAAGAGAAAAGAAAAAGAAAAGGGGGCCAAACCTCTTGGGTTCACGTAGTAAAAGAAAGGGGTGGCGGACTCAGTCTTTTGGGCCACTCCATGACCGAAGGAGGAATAGCCACTGCCACACTGGCGGCTGGTGTGTTGGCCACCATTGCAGCTGGTGCGCCCGGCTTCGTTCAACAACCAGGGAGACTAAAGAGTAAAGGAGAGCGAGACCTAGAGATGGAAGGAGGAGATGGAAAGGAGGAGAAGCAGCGGCGGTGAGTGCAGTAGCTGCTGGAGGCAGCGCAACCAGTGCCAGCAGTAGTGAGCCACTTGGTCACGACCAGTGGCCAGGCTACTTCTTGGGAGCATTGCAAGAGCGAGAAAGAGCGTGAGGAAGAAGGAGTACTCGACCTAAATTCGCCTAACCTAACCCTTAATTGGGTCTTATTTGCTTGGATTTAAGGTGGGTGATTATTGATTTCCTAATCTACTAATAATTTTGCATAGTTTTACCATTTTGTTTAATAATTTGAATTGTATGTGGAAGATGAAATCCGAGCGTGTGAGAATAATGGTAATAGGCAAACTATTTGAGTTAGTTGGAGTGATTTGGGATTGAAATTGAATTGGTTTTAAGGACTCTTGTAGAAAGTGCTGTTACGAGGGAGTTTGGGTTGTGTGAAAATTAGCAAGATTGTGAAGTCTGTTCATGTATGTGCGCATCATGTTGTGTCGATTCTGCTAATTGGCTAAATTTGTAGTGAATTTACTGACCATTAGATTCGTCATTACTATTAAGTGTCGATGCATGTGTGCCTTATGGCTTTAGAGTTAATCAGGAGGGCTGAGAATTTGCTGAATGGCTCATGAATCGAGTTTCGAATCGGTTTGATAATGAACCAGATTCGTGAGCCAAGTGACGACTTATTCTATCCCGATTTACTCTAGCGAAACCATATTTTCCTGTTTGGTCACATCTCGAATCATGATTAATTGTCGTACCTGAACTAGGAACAATAATCAGGTTCACTAAATGGTTCAACTGAACCATTCAACTGAATTGTTTAGTTGATTGAACCATTTACTGAAACATTGAAATGTTGCTTTTGAATTAATCAAGTGCTATGTAAATATTACGAGTTTGTTTCAAATGATTCAATTGTGTAAACTTGAACTGAAGTAAGCATACCCGAAGCATGTGGCTAATTTTTAGAAACATAATGCTAAAGTTCTTGTAAGTGAAACTACTTATGAGTAAGTTGCAAATTAGTAGCTTCAAAAACGAGTTTAACCCTTCCTTCTAAAAGTAAAAGGGTACTTGGTCGTTAATCCATTTACAAGCGTGTTTTGCCAAAATGAGTGGCCAAATGCTTTTTATAAGTCAGCAATATCATTGAGGCATTTTATCCATTTTGAGAATGGAAATGCCATTATTGTGATACAATGGGGATTTTGATGCTAAACGTATTGAAAGTGAGATGCATTTGAAATATTTTGGATAAGAGGATATTGTTAATTGTTTGGACACAGTTTAGGGAGCAGACCCGTATCTGGAAACTCTAATTCCTAGGGAGCAGACCCAAAAGTGGAAACCCTAGTAGACCCTAACGAGCATAAATGGCCACCAACTATGAGGCCCCGGGGATAACATGAGTTGTGAGCCATGAGACTTACTTGAGGAGAGCATTAACATGTGAATCCGATGCCCAGAAAGTGAATTTTTTACTTATTATGAGTTGAGTTGGAATCTCCCTTTGAGTTATATGTATACATACATAGATTCATGAGTTGAATGATGTAATGTGATGTATTCGTAGATTCCTAAGCATATGTAAGTGAAAGATATTGGTTTATATATTACATATTGAATAGCAGTCGCTCTGAAAAGCCATGTGGGCCAATCGTCTGAATAGTCAGTCGTCTGGTTTGGATTGGAGTTAGTTATTTTTGGGATGTAAACTGCAGTGCTTGGTTGTACGATTCATTGAGATGTATCATTTATTTCTTTTTTTATTTTATTGAGTTTTATAGTTGATGTACTTTGAGCGTATGGCCTGTAGAGTTGTGGTCTTCAGAGTGTAGCCATCGAGCTTGTTTGGATATATATTTTATGTTTTTATTATTGTAGGGACCTAATGTTAGATTTTAAGCCTAGGTTATAGTCAATTTTAGGCAGAACTCTATCCTTTTCATCCTAAAATGTAAGAAATCAGTAACACTTCTAACCCTAGGGGTAGGGGTGTTAAACTACAGTTAGATATGATAGGTGACTATACTAATGTGTTATTTAATTTGAATGTAATGTTTTAATACATGTGCAATGACAACATACATAAGACTAATAACATCATAAATTGGTAACTACATTACTCATTTAATGTTTTCATTTTGTAAGATAATTATACTTCTAATATGTGACTAATAAGTGTCAATAAGTGATTGTAATTTTTGTTAGTATGTTTTACATTCGACATTATACTGCGAGACCAAGTAATTAAAACCGTTATCAATGGGTGGTTATTATACTGCGAGACCAAGTAATTTTTGTTAGTATGTTTCAAAGGGGGAACTATAAAGGTTGGTTACTGTCGTATGGAAAGGTAACTAAAACCGTTATCAATGGGTGGTTATAGCCTTGATTTAATACTATCATTTTAAAACACAACTAATACCAATGTTAATGAGCGACTATAATGTTTAATTAATCATTTCAACATGAAATGTAACTAATAATATTTTCAATAAGTAATTGTACTAACAATATATAGATTTTTCACCAATTTGCAAATGCCCTTCTCTTTAACATGAATAATTAGTAGCATGCAAGATCTTGTATCAACACTAACTAAATCGAAGAGTTTGAGAATAAATAGGGTTTAATGAAGAGTTTTGGTAAGCGAGGAAATCTTTGCTAGATTTTTTTTATTTATTTGGAAATGCATGGAGAATAAAACCACTTTCCTAAAAATGTATCCTCTTTAATTTTCAAAAATAACACAATGTAAGCTGTCTCATAGTAACTTAGCGTGAGACGTTCTCATAGAAAAATTTGCGACTTTTTTAGGAGGGCACATACAAGAAACTATGGCTTTTGCGAGGTTCCTTTAGGCAACAATTTTTGTAAATGTTACAATAAATACCCTATAGCAACAGTCTCAAATAGGTTGCAATAGAGTAGGACCCACTGCAACAATTTGTCAAAAATTGTTACAATAACCTGGTTAGGCGACATTTTTTGAATTTTTGAATTTTTAAGTCATTAGCCCAATCCCCCAATTTTTCGTGAAGCATGTACACCCTTAAGAGTTGAGTTTCATTCACCCAGTAAATTTGATAATAGGAAAATAAAAGCAAAAAGGGAAACAAATTAAAAGTACCCAAAAAAGCTTGGCTTCCCCGGATAGCAGTAGTGAACCCCCAAAACCACACCTAGGGTTTCCAGAATTGAAGCATTAATTATGCCCATGGAGATGCATCTCAATTTCGAGTAGAAGGCGCCTCCGTTTCAATGAAATTAAAGCTGAATTTTGTTCAAGTCTGGTAGGTTACATCTCAATTTCGCCTTCAACATTATAACAAGATGCATTGGGGAAGCTTGGGTTCGAGTTCTAGAAGCTTGCCCGAGAATTCATCCCCAATTTCGTGTAGATTACATCATCTACACCTAAATTCATCTCCCTTTCTCTCTCTTTGGAGCATCAGCAGCCATTCGATCTTCTTCAGTCTCAGTTCAGGTGTGTTCATTGTCTCTTTCTCTCTTTACATCATGTACCTATTTATCCGTGTTCTTCCTAAATTTTGGATCTTGAGGAGACCTTACTGGTGACTTATTGTCACCCTAAGGCATTGCAACAAGGAAAAATGAGCACTTTTGGAAAGTTAGGTCCACAAAAGTAAATATAGCAGCAGGAATATTTGTGAATTGAGAGTGAGTATCTGGGCATGTCCAAGGCGATGCTAATGATGTGAAAGGGTTTAGTTTTTGTTTATTCTGGTGGAAGAGTACTATACATGTCATTTTCCAGAAGTCCCAGGAGTTCCAGGAAGCTTCCTCCCCTTTCCTTTTTCTTGACTCCCTTTCACCTCATCTCCCTTTGCTCTTCTTGGTTAATGGGTTCTTTGCTTTAGCCTCCTTTTTTTTGCCTTTTTGTTTTCCTGTTGGTGCTCTTTTTGGGGGGATAGGGATTGGATTGTATTGGGATTTTCCTTTTGGCCAGTGTAACCTTTTGTTCTGGGCATGAAGAGGAAGTTCTGGTCGAAAGCCAAAGTTGGGTGCATCTTGTTAGTTTTTTTTTTTTTTTTGGGGGGGGGGGGGAAGATGTATGTTATACTTGGTGCAACATGGGGGGGGGGATCTTGGTTTGATGGACTTGGGAAGTCATTTTTCTATTCCTTCTAGCCATTTAAAGGTCTTCTAGTTGTCAGGAAAATAGTGGGTTTTATTTGTGAAGTCGGTAATTGTAAACTTTCTACTTCCCTTTCTAATTCCTATAGATACAATTGTATCAAAATTCAAGACGATATTCCTCTTGTTTCATTTTTAGTGGGGGGTGTGGCAATTGTGGTGTTTGGAACTTATTGACATGATTGGTTGTGCATGTGAAATTTTAGTACAAGATTGTACAATGAATTTTGGTCACATTGGAAAAGTACGAATTACTACGATCTACCCAATCAAAACAATTATATCCCCCTATGAACTTGGGTGTATGATGTAAATGGTCTTAGAAGAGCTTATGTAATCTACAGTCGATTTGAACTAATTGGTCATGTCTTTGTTTTCCCATTTTCTGGCTGCTATAGCCTATAGGAGTTGGGTACTCTATGATTGGAGGGGAAATTATAATTCTATGGTTTTTTAAGTCAATGAGAATCTTAAAATTAATCTTATTGGTCTTAAGGTTAGAAAATTAATCTTGTTAGCCTTAAGGTTTTAACTAAGGGCATTATTAGATAGATTAATTCTAAAGTTACAGTTGTTTCTATAATCATGGAGAATCTTAATCGATATATAGAGAGTTCTAGTCCATATACCAATACAAGTTGATTCAAGTAGTTTGGCAAACGTGGAATATAAAGAGGCCTTGCATCATACCTCAACTTACATTTAGAGTCAGATGAGCTCATCATGTTAATTTTCTCTCTAATTATTCCTATCACAGATAGTAGATTTGTCTTATTTGATATCAGATAAATTCTGTTTAGAGAACTTCAAGTAGCTTTATTTAAATTTGAATTTGTGCTCTGGATAAGCAAAATATACAAGAAAAGGATGAGAACAACCAATTGCTCGAATCTCCATAAATACCCCTTAATGGGAATGAGAAGTTTACTGCAATTGCTTTTTGCACATTATACCATTGGTTGAAAAAGTTTTGTGCATCTTTTGTAATGGGAATGAGAAGTGAGAAGTAAGAAAAGTGAGTGGGTGGGATAATAATTTTAATGGTGGGATTTTTGAAGATCTTTTTATTACTAATGTTTAGGAGTTAGTTGGAATTTGAGTAAGGTGGTTTTGAGAATTATTTAGTACTGATTTCTTTCTTTCTTGTTTTCTTTTTGATGAATGAGCTAGGAAAGCTTGACTTTCACTTGAAGGTGGTTCATAGTAGCATATCATTCCCTCCTTTACTCTAGTTTCCACTTTATTGCCTCTAAACTTTTCAGGTATTAATGTTCTCTCTCTCTTTCTCTCTGCCCCTTTTACTAAAAGTTCTGAAATAATTGGTTGAGGCATTAGGTTTTGACATATTGATGGCCTGAGATTGATTTAAGCTGTTTTTCAAGTTGTGTACTTCTTCTTATGGGCTTGTTTTAATGGTTTGTAAGTGTTTGGTTGATTTACATATCTTTAAAATTAAATTCTTAGTTGTTAGTGGTGACATGTTATGCTTGATTTTTTTTACTAGCCTAATAGTTAATTTTTTGACATTGATACATAATGCTTTTATATGTTGCCTGTGTCACTCAAGCATTATGCAGTCATTAAATTGTTTGTTCAATGAAGGTAAGATGATGGATCATAGTTGGATGAGCCTATCTAGAAGTTCTCTTGAGTATAAGATAGCACTCAATGCATTTCTTGGTGATTATTTTGCTAAGATTGCTATTGGAAATCAAATTTGTTGTCCCTATAAAAAGTGCCAAAGGCGTTTTTGCTAAGGTCGAGATGTTGTACGTGATCATTTGATAGTTAATGGTTTTGTTAAGGCGTTGAAAGAGTGAGTTTGCCAAAGAGAGTAATCATTATCTTCAGGATACATTGCAAATACAAGATATATGCTGGAGGATAGGGATAATGGGCTAAACACCTGTGACAACATTGATAGACTGTTGCATGATACTTTTAGAAATGTAGCAAAAGGGCTTAATAAGCAACAAGGGGCTAGAGATGGGCCGAATAAAGAGGCTCTGAAGTTGGTGGAGGATGGTAAAGAAGACCTATATCCAGGTTGTAAAAGCTTTTCAAAACTTTCCTTCTTAATTCAACTCTATCTAGTCAAGTGTCTTAATGGAGTAAGCAATGTTGCATTCAATGATCTTCTGGAGCTATTAAAGGAGGCTTTTCCTGATGCCAAGCTTCCCAAAAATTTCAATGAAGCCAAGAACATAATGAGAGATTTGGGACTTGATTACAAGAAGATAGATGCATGTACTAATGATTGTATGTGTACTGGAAGGAACATGAAGGAACGCAATTCTGTTATAAATGTAAAGCTTCACGGTGGAAATATGAAAAAATCCCAGCAAAGATTTTGAGATACTTTCCCTTGAAACCTAGACTCCGAAGGTTGTTCATGTGTGCACAAATAACTGAATTAATAGTTTGGCATGATAAACAACGACATAAAGGTGGAAAAAGTAGGCACCCTATTGATGGCTAGGCTAGGAAGGACTTTGATTCTATGTACACTAATTTTGCAGGAGATCCTCGCAATGTAAGGTTAGGGCTTGCTAATGATGGATTAAATCCATTTCGAACAATGAGTGTGTCTCATAGCACATGGCCGGTTGTATTGATTAACTATAATCTTCCACCATGGATGTCTATGAAACTATAATACTTAATGTTATGTTTGTTGATTCTCGACCCTAGCTCCCTAGGGAATGACATAAACATTTATTTGCAGTGATTAATTGATGAGTTAAAAGATCTATAGCTTGTTGGGGTGGAGACTTATGATGCATTTACACGACAATCATTAGAGCGGACTATTAGTGATTTTCCAGGGTTCTCTATGTTATTTGGATGGAAAACTAAAGGAAGATGGGCTCGTCCTTGTTGCAACCATGATACATGCTCTCAATATTTAAAGTATAGTAGCAAAATATGTTATATGGGCCATCGTAGATTTTTGGATATGAACTATCCTTGGAGATTTGATGAAACATCATTCAATGGAGGTAGGGCGGATAGTTGTCCACCTAGTTTGATATCTAACACAGAGGCTTTCAACCAAGTTGAGTAGTTCAAAAATGATTTTGGAAAGAAAGACAAGCAAAACAATGGCGATAATGAAGGACCATGGAAAAAAAGGTCTATGTTTTTTGAATTGCTTTGAAGCATAATCGTCATAACCGTGGTGTGAGCATATAGAAAAAAATATATGCAACAATGTGATAAGGGAATTGTTAGATATTCCTGGTAAAACAAAAGACCATACTAAGGCTCGGCTTGATTTGATAGATTTGGCTATAAAAGAGCATCTTCAACCTACAGCTGTAGAAGATGGTCAGCACATCAGCATACCCCAGCATCATATTCAATGGGAAATGCTTAAAAGGATTTGTTCCTAAAGGTTCTTAAGGATGCAAAGCTACCTTATGGTTGTGTGTCAAATATATCAAGATGTGTGTATATTAAAGAAAGGAACCTTGTAAGTTATAAAATTCATCATGTCTATATCTTATTGCACTATGTGCTATAGGCAGTAGTGAGAAATTCTTTGTCGAAAAAAGATGCACTAGCTTTGATCAGATTTGGTAATTTCTTTCAGTGTAAATGTAGCAAAGTTATCAACCCTAAAAAATTGAAAATTTTAGAATCTGAAATTGCAGAGGTATTTTGTGAATTTGAAAGCATCTTTCCACCAGCCTTCTTTGATATTATGGTGCACTTGCCTATTCACTTAGTACGAGAAATTGAGCCCGGTGGACCTGTGCAATATCGGTGAATGTTCTATGTTGAGAGGTATTTATGTAAGCTGAAAGATTATGGGCGCAATAGGTGTGATCTGGAAGGGTGTATGGCATAAGGTTACTTGGCTAAAGAATGTCTCACCTTTTGTTCAAGGTACCTCCATTTATGGTGTTAAGACCAGGTTAGATAGAAAGTCGACTTGCTATGATGAAATCAATGCTATTGAAGATCAAACTTTGATTTTTTCATAAGTAGGGCATCCTATTGGAGGAAAAGGGACACCAACAGGGAAGGAATTTGACTAGACAACCAGAGTTTAAAGCAAGCTCAATGATGTATAATTTTCAACTATAACTGTGAGCAAGTTGAGAAGTACATTGAGTAAGTTCACAATGAAAATGACAATTTTATTTTGCTTCATCTTTATATTTATAATTGTATTACAGGTTGCCCTATTTATGTGTTTATGTGAATTGAAATGCAGAGAACACCAAAATATGTTAGACAACCAAGGTCGACGAAGCAGGTGGGAGAGAGCATGAAGTTACAGCGTTGAATTTATGAATTGGTTGCAAGATAAAGTGAAGAGTGAAGGAGTAAAAAACTTGTTGTGAATTTCCACAAGCACACGGTTTATTGTCGTAACAATTACGGGTATCGTCCTCAGGAATAGTTGTGAAATTGAGTTACTAAGTCGTATATGTTAACCTAAGATCAAAATTAATACAAATTAAGTTGAGCTAATTACCAAATATTCAAGTTAAATGTGAAACTAAACTATTAAGATAAAGTGATGAAATTGAGAACCAATCACTGACAGATCCTTTAAACATATTCTAACCAAGGAAAGTAACACCAAACTACAAATAGGGTAAGCCACCAACACTTAGCTATAAAGGTCTTCTTATTTTGAATTTATAATCAGCCGTAGCTTCAGAGAAACAAAACAGGGGATGAACATAGCACTAGGAGCCACTCAGATGCGTCCAAATCCAAGCAAGTCACGATCTCTTTGTACGGATTCGAATTCAACAAAGTGCAGCAAACTTGAACCAAAGCTTGAATATTATTCCAAGTCTTGAAAGTAAACTTGAAATCAACAACCCGAAAGCAAACGATCTACTTTGAGTTCAGAATGGAAGATTTTGAAATCTAATGTAATGAATGACAACCTAAAACTGAGAACGAACAATCGAAGATTTTGAAAACCCCTAATCTATGCTATTATTGCTGCTACTCTAATCTCCTCCCTTCTCTGCTCTCCTCTTCGATCTCCATTAAAAACGCAGCCCCCTAGTTGCCTCCATAAACTCTTCGAAATCACCCTTGCAACGACTGAATTGATGATTTGTAATTAAGGGGGGGAGAAGAATTAATAGGCAACCAAAGAAGACAGTTATGGTGAGGAAGAAGAAAAGGCACGACCCCTGTTTTTGGGTTCTCTGTCTTCCGGTTTGTGGTCACAAAGAAGAGGAAAGGCATCGATAATGGATGGCTTGATGATGGTTGTGATTATGGAGCATGAAGGAGGAGAGAGAGAGGCTGAGTAATGGATGAGAAGATGAAGGCGAGAGGTCGCGGGCTGCTCTGTTCATGATTCTCTATTTGGGTTCTGGGCAGGAGGAAATGGAGGAGGAAGAAGAAGAGAATAGGGAGGGGGCTGGGCCACGTGAGGGGCATGCTTGCATAAGTGAGAATGGAGCACTAAAAACATGAGGGCAGGCTTGGCTTCAGGATTGGGCTGCAGCAAATAAGTTGGCTGGATCGGTCCACTTGAGCAAAGGGAAAAAGGAGGAAGTAGGATGGGGCCGCCTAGGCTTCGGGACTGGGCCTTGACCTACTGGGCCGAGCTTGCTAAGAGAGAGAATAGGTAGGGGGAGGCTGTGAAGGGAGAATTGGGCCGTGGACTAGGCTCGGACATTGGACTTCAGTGCTGGGCTCAGTTTTTATTTCTTCACTTGGTCCAATAGTAATCATATGAGCATTATTGATTTTTTTTTTTTCCAAATTCCTATAAAACAAATAAGATAGTATTAATATCTTAAATTAATAATTTATTTTGAGTAAATATTAGATAATAAAGGGTATAAAATATCATAATTTTCGGTTGAACAGTAACAAATCATATTTTTTGGCTAGCGAAGGGTCCTAATCCTAAGGCAAGAAGGTACACTAGGTATTTTGTCAATGGTTATCGATTCTGTACAAAAAAGCGTGATTCGCGATTAAAGACTCAGAACAATGGGGTCACTCTCGTAGCCTTGACTTCCAGTTTCGCTAGTTCTAAAGATCAAAATCCTAGATGTTTCTTACTATGGCGTCATAGAAGACATCATCGAAGTGGATTTTTGGTCCCAATTTAGCATTGTTCTATTTAGATGTGATTGGTTTCATGCAAATCTTGATGAATTTAGGCTTAGACGAGTCAACTTCAAGAGGTTATGCTGTAAGGATGATCCTTTTATACTAGCATCTCAAGCCCACCAAGTTTTTTTATGTGTAAAACCCAATTGAACATGCTATCCACTATGCCATAAAAAGGATTCCAAGAGACTTGCATGACTTTCAGGGGTCAACTGTGGAAACGTATTAGAAAGAGCCCACTGATTCTATACGTACCCCTGCAAGTGCATCTGATATGAATGCCAGTCATATTAGAGACAATTCAAGTGTGCGAAAAGTAGATATGGGTGACATCTTGGAGGGTGGCCAGCATGTTGATGAGCGTTAAGACAACTCTGACATTGATAATACAAATTGGGAATGGATGTACGCTAATGATGAAGTATGAAGTGCTACCTCAAGACTTCTAGCCAATCTTTTCTCTTTCCCTATTATAGTTTTTTTTTGTCCATACTTTTGCAGTAATCTTGTGTAAGGGACAAGTGTTTTGTTATCTGTCATTTTGCAGAATTCTTTTCATGTGTTTTTAATGTGCTGTGTGTTTTTGATGTTCTATTTTATTAATATATATGATAATGTACTTTGGTGTTTTACTATTATATTTGTGGAGAATAAGTGTTATGAACATGATAGTTCTACAAATAGTGCAAAATGACGAAAGGAAAAGGCTCATCTTTCGAAGATCTAGGAAGACCTCTTACTGATTATGAGAAAAAGCGGCACATAACGATGGAGAAAAATGCAAGGATACTGGAAAAATTGGGGTTGCCCAAATTAGTGAACTAGATGAGAGAAATAAAAAAAAGGCTATGTGAAGAAAGGAAGCCAACATCGCAAGGGAATTGATAAGGACGAAGAGTACATGCCAAGTGATAAAGCATCAGAGAGTGAAGAGGATAGCGAGAATGACAATGTTGATGATGTTATAGCTTCTAAGGGTGTTGCACTGGTAATACTTTGCTCCTATTCTGTTTAGATAATTTTAACATAGCTTTTTGAAGATAATTACAGCTAAGTAGCTGTGATTTAGTTCTCATATCTTCCCCCTCTTTTGTTAGTTTTTGGTACATTTAGCCACTAGCAGAACTCAGTGCAGCAAAGTGTTTATTTCATCTTCTTAGTAAAGAAAGAGTTAGCTTATTGGCTTATTTCTTTGGCTAACAAAGTGCAGAATGGGAAGAAGTAAAGTGCAGTAACAATGCACAAGAAACAGTTAAAATGCCCAGCAATGTCTATGAGTGACTTCCTAATATAGCAACAAGAACAACAGCAACATGTAGCAGTGAAGTGCCCACATGAAGCTTCTTAAACTAACAAGCAGAATATTGAACCTGTACCTGTATCAATTTTAGAAATAACCCCCACAATTGTGCAACAGAAACAACAACACCCAAAGTGTCTAGCAATGTCCATGAGTGAATTTTTGAAACAACGGAAAGAACAACACCACCACTAAGTAATCCAGCCAGATAAAACTTCTCCAAATGCTATTGAGCTTGGTTCAGTTTCAGGGGCTGTCCCTTCGGTGGTAATACATTCCCCTAATATGATTAAACATGGCTAAATATTGTTATCAATTGTCATCTTCTTAGAATAATTACTTTTTCATTTAAATGTAGGTCACATATATAATAGCGTCAGGTTGATGTACACCAACCAGAAGAAGTGATGTCCGTCCAAACAGAGCAAAGGATGAGGTCGAAGCGTCAAGCTACTATAGCCCAGGATGCTACAAGGACGTCATCAGATGACTAAGCGGTCATTCCACCGTCAAATGTGCTAACCGCCGAACACTTGAATGAACCAGAGATCGAGGGTTTGGCCTACATCTCATAATCCCCTCCCATTCACCTTTGATTTACACTTGATATTGCTTATTGTTTTCCTTTTTCTTGATTTATCTAAGTAGGTGAACTAGTAAAGAAGCATAGAGGTCCTAAAATGTTATTTGAGGTACATGCGCGAAAAATGGAAGATCCTATAGCTGTACTTTTCATTGACAAAGGTCAACCTATTGGACCTCTAGATAAAGTTGTCAATGAGTTCAGCAAATTTTTAGGCACTATTGCTCATGATTATACTTGGGCACCATTGATTTATACCAATTGGAGTAAAGTTCCAAACAAGGATGAAATGTGGGATATGTTTATGTAAGATTTCTCATGAATGCATATCACATTGAGTATCTTTTTTATATTATTCTAACTTCATTTAACATCTACTAGGAGAAGTACATGATTCCTTCAAGCATGAAAAAGTGGGTGCTACAGTCTATTCGAGATTCTTGGAGGGTTTTCAAAAGGCGCATCAAATGAGTTTACTATTATAAGTATGACAACGATGATGCTAGATGGGAAAATCACCCGACCAGAGTACTTGATTCTCATTTTAAGGTTTTTGCTGCAGTATTGGAATGATTCAACTGTGCAGGTACTAAATTATTATAGGTGTACTATATTTTTCAACGCTTGCTACATCAACATTTCTCATGAGATCCCTATATCTCTTCAGCAAATTAGTGCTAAAAATGTTGAAAGTCATGAGCAATAGGATAATATGAACACAATGGGTCTTTTAAGCTTTGCAAGAAAGTATTATGAGCTGATAAGTCTCTGGATTCTACATGACCTTTTCATCGTTATTATTTCAGATGGTTTTTGTTTGGTTTAATTTGTATCCATTCATTTGGAAAAACAAAGAGGGCCGATCGCCATCAAAGATAAGAATGTTCGAAGAAACTAGGAAAAGGAAAGAAAGGCGTAACAATCTAATGATGATACGTCGGATAAAATCGTAAGTATTCTATATTTTTTTTTTTTCCCACCTATCACAAATAGGAGTAGTCCCTTGATGGATTCTTCAATAGCTCTTTCTATAACAACTTAGCTTTTCTGACATAATGTCTTCTAATCATTAATGTAATGCAGAAAAGGATGAAGGAGATTGAAGCATTACAAAAGTCAGGACTTAGCTCAAGTGATGAAGTTTCTTTTGATAAGGTGATGAAAAAGGAGGGTCTGGGATAGTTACGACTATATGGAAGGGGTGTTTGTACTACAAACTTGAGACAAAATGATGTTGACTCCAGAGTTCATTGATGCTATTAGAGTTGGCTTTGGTGAGGAAATACAAAAGGATTTCGATAATCATAAGTTAAATGTCGAGAAAGACAAAGTGGCTAATATGAAAAAAGAACTGGATGCTCAGAAGGCTGTGTTGGAAGCTCAAAAGGCTGAACTAGATGCTCAAAAGGCAAAGATGGACTATATATTGGTCCATTTACAAAAAATGATCTCGAGCATAACCCCTAAAATCATTGCTCCAACTGTTACTTCACAGTTCACCAGCACATCTGGGAGTCCACTAGATGGTTCCACTACATCAGGTTCATACGAATTTTTATTTCCGCTTATTGTTGCTTAATTTGTTGATATCTCAAGAGAAGAAAATATTGTAACCATATTTATGGCTTGTTTCATTGCTGGGTTTGTCTTCGCGACTGGTTATTCTGGCTTGTTTGGGCTTTCTGTTGTTTTGGAAGTTTCCTTGGCATACATGGGAATGAGTTCCAGCATAGAAATATTATTAACGAAATTGAATGAGAATGTAAAAGGTTGACTTAGTGACTCAAATATTTGGTGACGTCGAACACACATTGTTTGTGCGGCTAGTCACTTATGGCCACCCTTGATTGTGACTTGATTGTGGTAGTTTTGTTGGCCGCATGATGAGCTGCTTTGTTGTGGCCCTTTTGGTTAACCTTGGATATATTTTTTGACATTATTTTTGGATTATGGACATGGATAGATGTACCTTGGATATAGTTTTTGGCTTGCTTTTTGTTGGTAGAATGGCCAAGTCATGAATATGTTTTGCACTAAACAAACCAAATTTGGCAACTAGACATTGAAAAGAATTGCCAATGAGGTGAAAGCTTTAGCTGTTCAGCATTAAGGACAAGTTGCTTTTTCTCATTGTTGTGGTAATGTGATGATTTGGAAATTATATACAAAGTTGGAGGAATTTTGAGGTTAATGCTAGTGGTGACAATATTAAGGCATGAGTTTAGACAAGAAGCATACATTTTTAATTTAAGTATTGGTTATTGTGTGAACTATTGATAGTTTGTCACATGAATGTATCTTTATTCTTATACTGGTGTCTAGTTAGTGAGCGATCCAAAATATGGATAGTGTCATTGGATTTTTTTTTTTTTTAAATGGAACATATGCTACACCATGATTTGCTTTTCTTTCAATGTCAAAGCTCTTGGTTAGTGTGAGATCATTTTTTTTCCCCATTTCCAGCCTCGAATTTGGATTGTTTTCTCATAAATGTTCTCTTTCTCATGTGCAGGCTTACTACTATTGGCCTTCCTATACATTTTTGATGTCGCATTGGACATGATGGAATTTGTGAAGAGAATTGAAGGACTTATTTTGGAATACAATTAGACACATTGTATTTATTTTGCGTGTGATATTTGACAAAATCATAAACCATAGTTACATATATTTTGGATATGGAGAAAGATGTATAGCTCACTAGGTGTAGAGCTCTTTATTTTTTGTTGGGAGGGGGAAAGTTGATAACCTAGTTGTTACTCCCATAGATCATTCCAATTTATGGTTGTACTCCACTTTGAATGTATGGTTCTTTTTTGTCTAATTAAGCAAGTTGGATATGTGGATTTGTCTATAACTAGTTCGAAGTATTATATCAATTCTACAAGAGCATAAACAGATCAAGCGTGCAAAACATCAAATATTGATTTGATTAATTTTTGGTTCCACTCAATGTTGCAATAGGTCTACAAATATTGCCAGAAGAATTGTTGCATTGAAAATTTCTTAGGGAATGTTTTTCTAAGCAAGCGCTGTACATTTCTTGTAGCGCATACTAAAGACAACATTTTACATAATGTTGTCCTAGATCTAAGGCAACAGTTTTTAAGCTTATAGTAACATTTTTTACGTGTTGCTCAAAGCTTGTTTTCTTGTAGTGCCGGTTGGGGTATTTTGCTGCTGTGATGACCGACGTTACTTCTTTTTGTTATTCTTTTTTTTTTGGGGGGGAGGGGGGAAGAGGCACCAAAATTGATTAAATCATTGGTTCATTAAATTTTGATTCCTCCATACTCTGCTCATCAAATCAAAATCCAAAAGATAAGCAGGACACTGATGATGTATAATAACGTGTACGATATAGAGAAGTAATCTATCTATATAACTATATATAAAATTCAGTGATTCTGTAAGTTTTTCCCAAGTGTCATAGCATTATTGGTTAGGATATTAACTGCTATTTTAATTAATTTTTTTCTTTTAGCATACATACAATTCTTTTTTATTTATTATATAACCTGTAAAACCTTCCATCTTCTCATTACTCAATTACTTAGAAGTAGCATTAATAAACACTGACTTGCAAAAATAGCATAAAAATAGCACATGTGTAATTGATAAAAACAACAATAAATGCAACAACAATAAATGCAAAGATCCTTTAACTAATAAAATAAATCTGAACAATGAAAAAAAATCGTTTATTGAATATTTATAATTTTAAACATTGACATATTGGTTTACTCAATCCTTGCATCGCAAGAGGAAAAGTTCTAGTTATAACTATAATGTAGTTATCAAAGGAACAATATATTAATTATATGCCACAAAAAAATATAAATATATATAGTAAACAAACTCTAGTGATCAAAATAAAAGGTGTCGATTAACGTAGTTAACTTGATTGCTAAAATTTTTTGTAAATCATTATTAGATAATTCACTTAAAATTTTACATACATAATGCACCAGCAAAACAAAAAGGAAATTACAGAAGAAGCAACTGATTGACTTATTATGAGCATGCTAATGGGTCGGGTCAGGTTGGTCTAATAATGAACATTTGATGACTTAATATTTTGGCTACTCACCTATTATTTTAATTTACCTACTAAACTTGGTTAAGATTACAGCTAATAATTTGTATATAGCGATAATTATTGTATGGATGTTTTCACACAACTTCACAATAGTTTTAAAAAATTAGGATGTAACCGGATCAATCCAAATTTTAAACTGACTCTATTAAATTCATTAATTCTTATGAAAAGTCCAATCCAATTCACTTTATTAATAGATGAATATATGAAGCAAGCCGATTACAAATACCCACTCATGCATCAAATCTCACCAATACTATCATAGCA
Source organism: Carnegiea gigantea (assembly GCA_029747015.1). Lineage (NCBI taxonomy): Eukaryota > Viridiplantae > Streptophyta > Magnoliopsida > Caryophyllales > Cactaceae > Carnegiea > Carnegiea gigantea. The sequence continues at coordinate 7,103 of JAKOGI010003340.1, read as the reverse complement.
CTTGTCAACACCAAAATTTAAAATCCAAAAACACATACATACACATAAATATAACAAATGATCCAAGGAGAGGGGAGAGAGTATGAAATTCACGAGGGAAGGCGTTGGTTATTAGGGGATATTTGGTGCGTTTGAGAAATGTGCTAACCTGAAGGTGAGTCCCACATCGCCAGAGCATAAAGTTAGACCACAGCGACCTCATATAAAAACGAACCCTATATATTTGATGAAGTATGATCCTTCAGGCAGTAAATGGGAAATGAGGAGTGGTCATTTCTCGCCCCATTGCGAGATGGGTGTCTGCCCCAATGCCTGGTTACGACAATTGGGGCACCCCCATTTGTACGCACTGATCCCTAAACTTGAAGGCATCAAACTCATTGAACCAAAACAAAACGTTTTTTATGCTGTGGGTTTTATAAGTGCTTGGACGATTTGAATATTATGAATAAAAATATTACTTATTTAGTGTCGGAGTATGAGTATGGCCAATTATTGAGCCGAGAAAAGAAAAAAATTTTAAAAAGTAACTGTTATTCTTGTGTTTGGTTTAGTAAGAAAAAGGATATGGGTATGATTAATTATTGAGTTGAGAAAAAAAATCTGAGGGAAAGAAAAAAATTTAGGAAAGTAACTATTATTCTTATGTTTGGTTTAAAGAAGATCACAAAGAAAAAAAAATAATGAAGGAAAATCAGAAAGAAAAATTGTCAGAAATAATTGATAAAATTTTCCTCATAAAATTATGAGGAAAATTTGGAAAAAGTTCCCAACAAAATTTCTAATGTCCGCCAACTTTGCACTATGCAGATGATATCAATATGATTCAAGTAATTTATCAATATTTAAATTTGTTATCCAAATTATTGTATTTTTTTCTCAATCTAAACAAGAGAAAAAAACTTACTTTCTCCCTACTTTTTTTGCTTTCGCATTTTTTTTTTCAACTTTTCTTTCTACCAAATTTTCTAAGGGCCAAACGGAGCCTTAGTGAATTGTTTTAATTTTTAAAGTAGTTATGAATACAACTTATCTTTTCTCACAATAAGCAAAAAAAAAAAAAAAAAAACTATATATCGGATGAGAATAGAGTTAAGATTTTGTTTGACCTTTTTAAAATTATTTGATAAGAACTAATGTCGAACTTAAATTGATTTTTTTTTTGTTTTTTGCATTTTAAAAACATTTCAATTTTTTTAACTTCTAATTGATAGCATGAATTCCAATAACTCTCATTTGTCATATCCAAAGGTCGTACAATATAGCCACCCCATTCCAATAATTTTGGCCATACAATATAACATCACCTCCGATTTCCTTTTTATTTGTTAAGTCAAATAGCCACCCCATTCCCTCCTGAAATCATCTTGTAAGGGCATTCCCAACTAGAGTTCCATTGGATCGATGGAAGACGTTTAAATAATTGAGGGTTCCCGAGCACCTAAAGAATGCGTGCCATATCAAAAGGTCGTAGGAAACAACAAATTCAAGAATTAATGTGGGAACTTTGTATACCGCTTTTGCAAATACTCCTTTCCAACCCGCGAGACAATTCTTCCATTCCCAGTGTATATAATCGATGCTCCCTAACATACTCCGAAAGTCGCGGGCTTCTGCCACTTGCAATAAACAATCAACATCAGCTTGTGTTGGTTTTCGTAAGTACTCTTCCCCGAACACTTTAATGACCCTTGCAGCAAAATTTTTCATGCACTTCATAGCTGTGCTTTCACCAATCTTTAGGTATTCATCGACACAATCTGCCGATATACCATAAGCCAATATTCGCATGGCTGCTGTGCACTTAGTGAGCGGCGACAACCCACGCCTACCGAGGCTATCGTACCTCAATTGGAAGTACTCAAAACGACTCTCTAAGGCACCAACTATGCAAAGGAACAAGTGCCGTCGCATATGAAATCTACGCCAAAAGTGGGTCTCGTTGTAGATGGAGTCTTCGGCGAAGTAGTCTTTATAAAGACAATCGTGTGCTTCTTCTCGATCTCTCTTTACAAATCTTTTCTTCTTTCTAGGTCTTCATGATGATTATGAAGCCCTACTTTCTTGTCCAATATGTCTCAACTTCAGGGCCAACTCCAACAACTTCGGGCTATTTTCATTGTTAATGATATCTTCCAATATTAGTGAATCATCGCTAGATTCTTCTAGGATGAAGCTCAAACCATCTGTCGAGGATGACGTAGTAGAGGACGATGATGAATCAGTCGTTATTGAATACCTGTGTATTTAAACATAAAGTTATAAATGTAATTCACGTATGAAATATATGTTATGAAATTAACCTTGTGATATTTTAAAAAAATAAATTAGAAACAACTAATTGCAAATTTATATGTAACGATCAACTTAGAAACAACTTAGAAGTAAATATATCATTAAACAAATGAAAAGGTTTGTAGTACAACAACTGTTTCATGAAAACACAATAAACCCTTAAATTACAACTTAGCAATCAATTTAAATTAAGGTCAATATCAGATGAGGACGAGTTTTGACGGTAGCGACTCCAAATTTCTTCTTGAATGGGGCCATAGCGAGCTTGATCTTCAGGACACATCTCCGCTATGTTCGTTTTCAAAATCTTGTCCTCGTACTTCATCTTCTTAAGGCGCTACTTCCTTTCTTCTAAGGATTGACATCGATCTCTTAAATCAACAGCTTTCACAGCTGCTTCCGCCTTCTTCTCCTAGGCTAGGACATATCACTTAAACATGTTGCTATTCTTCTCATTTGTTTTTCGTAACGACGATATCTCTGCGGTCACGATATCCAACACCGGGTCTGCAACTAGCTCCTTCGCCTTTCTCTTGGCAGCTTTTGTTCCGATGGGGCGAATAAGCCCACCAACTACCTCAGTTGGTGTACCCTCACTGGCAGGAGTTGCAGTGGTGGTAGAGGTGTTTCACTCTCAGAGTGCACACCCACCTCATTTACTCTGAGCCGTTTGGAAGACGCTTCTGCAGATTGATCGCAGAAGGTCTCCCATTTAGGTTAATCCTTCAGCAACACCCACCAATGCATAAGGTCAAAGGCTTTGCCGACTATAGCAGCATAAAGATCTTGAGCATTTTGCATAATGTCATCCTCATTTGCACCACTTGGGTGTGCCTGGTATGCTTGAGCCACACAAGCGCACCATTTCGACACTAATGGAGCGGCTCGATTCCATTGGGCATTGCACACCTTTCCCGTTCTCTTTGAAGCTCCATCGGGAGCATGCTGGTTGAATGTGTTCGCTACCTTAGTCCAAAAACCAGATAACTTTTGATCTGCCCCAATGATTGGATTCGTGCTCATATTAATTCATGACTTCATTAAGCGGCGATCCTCCTCTAGTGTCCGCTTTAGGGGGCTGCACACTACCTTCCTTATTGTTGGGGTTATTACTAGGTGGAGGACGAGGTTCTGGTGAGGTCGTACGAGGAGGTTGAGGTGCTGGTGAATTCGTACGAGGAGGTTGATTTGGATAACATGGAAGGGGCATTGATCCATAGCTATAACTTTGTGGAGGGGTGTTCTGTGGTAGATAGTAATATTGCCAATTTGTGGGGTATTGTGGCAGATATTGTTGGGAATAAGATGGGGGGTTATGTGGTAGTGGGTAATGTTGCCAATTTTGGGGGCGTACGGGAAGGTTTGAGCTATTTTCAAGTTCACTTTGTGACTCATCCCCGGTAAGTAGGTGCGTGAATGATTGTGTCTCATTTGGGGCCATTTCAAGGTTCATCTACATTGTAGTTTATTTTTTAATTTCAATCTAAACTACTCCATTCAATTTCATGTAATTCAAAAAAACCAACTATTACAAAATATTAACAACTAATTTCAAATTATTCAAACAAGAATATTATTTTCAAGTGCATAATAAATATACTTCTACATTCGCACATTTAAATCATACTCACTTAACATACTAAACTTAACAAATCAAATTAATAAACATATCAAATTCAACATATTGCTTTTAATCATGTTTAAGACACAACCAACTTAAAGCTATTCTAACATTTACACATATCACATACTCACTACACAAACAAATGAAATTACTAAAAATTTAAATTTACACATATCACATAAGCTTCTTTAAATTAAAAATTAAATATATTCTAACAATTACAATTTACACCACAAACTAACTAAACAAATAAATCAAATTAACAAAAATTTCAAATTTTCCCTTTTTTGCATTCTAATTTCCATCAACTTAATTATTGAAAACTTCATATTTCACTTACACGTGTTCAATTTCACACATATACATTTCCATAAAGTAATCAAAAGTTTTTCACTTTTTAAACTTACGTTTAACCCTAAAAAAATTCTTTAAAATTTTAACCGAAACATCTACGAATATAAAGCTATTCTAACAATTTAAATTTACACATATCACATTAGATTCTTCAAATTAAAAAATAAACATATTCTGACAATCACAATTTACACATATCACATACTAACTACACAAATAAATCAAATTAACAAAAATTTCAAATTTTTCCTTTTTCGCATTCTAATTTCTATCAACATAATTATTGAAAACTTCATATTTCACGTATACATATTCAATTTCCCACATATACATTTCCATAAAGTAATCAAAAATCTTTCACTTTTTAAACTTACGTTTAACCCTAAAGAAATTCTTCAAAATTTTAAATGAAACATCTAAGAATATGAAGCTATTCTAACAATTTAAATTTACACATATCACATTAGATTCTTCAAATTAAAAAATAAACATATTCTAACAATTATAATTTACACATATCACATACTAACTTCACAAATACAACACACTAATAAAAATTTTAAATTTTCACTTTTTTGCATTTTAATTTATACAAACTTAATTCATGAAAAGTTCATACAACACTTACACATATTCAATTTCACACATTTAAATTTCCATAAAGTAATGAAACTTTTTTACTTTTTAAACATACGTTTAACACTATCTTTAAAATATTGCATGAAACATTTAGGATTATAAAGCTATTCTAATAATTAATATTTACACATAACATAAGCTTCTTTAAATTAAAAAATAAATATATTCTAACAATTACAATTTATACATATCACATACTAACTAAACAAACAAGTCAAATTAATATAAAAATCAAATTTTCACTTTTTCGCATTTTAATTTCTACCAACTTAATTCATGAAAAATTCATACTTATATTCACTCTCACACATTTAAATTTCCATGAAGTAATGAAATTTTTGACTTTTTAAACATACGTTTAACACTAAAGAAATTCTTTAAAATATTAAACGAAACATCTGACAGCATAAAATATGTATAACAAAAAATTCTTACAAATTTCTTCACTTCACAGCACTTTATCTTGATTCTTCAAACTCACAAATACACCTCCCAAATATCTAACAACAACACCATTAAAAAATATTAGTTGAAAATTAAAACTCCATTCAATTAATTTAATTAATTCAATAAACATCACTAAATAATAATTATTTACCACTTACCACAAATTTTTCCCTCTTGAGTTGAAGAACTTTTCTTTCAACAGCTACAAATAATATTTCAGATTGAGAAATTTATAAAATAGGAGAGATAATTTAATTTTCATTTTCCACACAATCATATTTATACATACAATTTAACTTAACAAAAAAAAAAAATCCCAAAAAACCCACTATCTGTTGCAATCTTAACGGCTACAAAACATTAATCTGGCCCAATTTCCATTACGTAGCCCATTTCCAGAGTTTTTCTTTTATTTGCATTCCACCGACCAAAACGCGCTGCTGCATTCGGTACCTTCCATCAAACCGCTGTGTTTGCGCCTCACTACGCGACCCAAAAAAAAAAAAAAAAACGCGCGACGGAACTGGGCGAGGTTCCGTCCCCCGTTCGCTGCCGTGCGTGTCACTGGCTGGGGCCGACACGTGTCACATGTGGGCCCAACTCTGACATGCGTGTCTACTGGTTGGGGATGCCCTAATCATGATATTTTACCTTGACGTTCCATGTTATGATAAAAGGACACACAAATGTAATACACAAAAACAAAACTTGATGATCTTTTTATACTTTTTAGTAACATGAATAATAATAACTGTACAACAAAATGTTCTAAATTCTAAAACTGTAATCCAATGTTCAATGCAGAAGAAACTGATGACTGTATTATTACCAAGCAACACGAAAGGGGGAAGAAAATGCTGAAGAAAATGGCTTTTGAACTAAATAAACTACCAGTCAAAGCCTCACCCAGAAAACCTACCAGTCTAACTCTGAGATTTCTTATTGTTATTATTCTTTCCAGGATGACTTTATACTTCAAAGTCTGATCTAAATTCGAGTTCTTCTCCTATCTTTCTCTTAGTATCTCAACTTTCTGGGGTTTGATCATATTCATCCAGTTTCCAACATGGGCACCAAGAACATTCAAGCCAAGCTGGTGGGTATGTCTTCCCTTTCTCTGTTTTCCTTTCTCCCAAATTAAAGAGGGGGAAAAAACAGCAATCTTTTGTATCATGGTAGATCAAATTTATTGATCTTTTCTATCCAAATCCCAATACATACTCAGAGTCCTACCTGTGTGGGGATCGTATTAGATGTAACAGCCTTACAATTGAGTTACAAAGAGGCTAGTTTCTTGCTCTATACCTAATGCTTCTTAGAAAGGAACAGAAGACTCTACGTAGAGGAAAACAATATAAGCTGAAAAAGCCCCACAAAATTGATTTTTCATCATATGGAGAGGGAATAACTTAGAGGTGGAAAATAGGAAGGCTCAGGTCGACCCATTTAGTAAATATTTCATTTTCGTTTCATCGTTGAAAACAGCTTAGACTCATTGAAAACTAACATGCTTTCACACTAAATGGTCAAACCGTGTCAACTTCATATCGAAAATGGTTCGATTCATCTCAGGTTTATGTTTCTCTTAGTAATTTTAACACAGGTTCAGGTCACGTTATTAGGTTGGATCAGGTTTTTCCAACTTCAATGGATGTTATTAATGTTATGTATGACTGACTTGATGTGTTGCAGCAAATTTGACAGCATTTTTAAGTATCATTTCTTGTGGTTTGTGAGGAAAAAA
>JAKOGI010003339.1:45000-57278 GCA_029747015.1 Carnegiea gigantea | reverse complement strand
CGAGGAAGGTAGGTGACTATTTGTAGTCCTTTCGGAAAAATAAGGTAAAACAATAACCTTACCTGGAGTACCCCGCGTGGGCCGTCGGTCTCGACGTAGAAGGGCCCTAGGGGGAGCCCCTAAGTTTGCGTCTCAGGGCCCATCAACTCAGATATGGGCCTGGGGGAGCCCCTAGGGGGGTTAGCGTCTTAGGGCCCATTATCCCAGATACAGGCCTTGTCTGTGGGTCTGACTCGGTTGGGCCCATTTAGGAGAAATCGAATTTTTTCTAATCACTTAGCCCCCTATATATTACCTGTACGTCAAGCCAGGCAAGTAGTCGGGTAGAATGTGGGGCACTGTCAACGGTCGGCATGCATCCCGGGTGCTTCGGAAATTGGGCCCTTGTAACAGACGACCCAGGGGCAGCCGTCCATAGCTGCACAAGTTTCGAGGCCTGGACGGCAGTTTTATGAAGCTACCTTTACCTTTACTGTAAAAGGCAACTGACGAGGAGAGGGTGTCTCATCCTTCCTTATTCAGTAATAGTCGTCATTTGGTGTTCTCTCTATGGCTTTCCCATGCTCCCTCGATACTAAGGCGATGGCCAAGTACGTCACCCGCCATTTCGCGTGGGACTGACATGGGGTTGCCTTTCCTACGTCGCCTCTCCTAAAAGACTTTCAGGCCCTATGTCCGAGCTTTGAGCTGGTCGTGACTGAGGAGGCCGCCGAGTACTATGAACTCCCAGAGCTGCCTTAGGTGATCTTCTATGCGATGCTTCTGAACGAGGCCGAAAGGCTTGGGGTCTTAGAAGGACGAGCACTTCGGTCTTTGGAGTCGGCCCTCGTTGAGCTCCGTTGGAGCACCTTCGAGTCGTGGGTCTAGCTGTATGGCGACCGAATTTTCGAAGCTTGGTTCCGTCCAAAGGTCGGATCAGGGGAGAGTTCCAGAGCTGGTCAATAGGAAGAGGGCTAGGAGGTGGAGCCGGAGGATGAGGGCTCAGCCATTGAGAGGGCGGCCTCCCCTTGGGATGGTGACGAGCGGCGGTGAGGCCGTTAGGCCTATGAATGCATGGCCTACCTCTGCTAGTGTTTTTTCTCTTTCTTTTTTTTTTTTGTATTACCTATCCCAATAGTAATAAAAAGCCGTGCTTTCATATCTTTCTACATAACCATTACTTTGCTCCTAATGGTCTTAATTTGCGCTGACTGGATGGCCACGTGTTTGAGATGAATTGGCCATCAGGTTCCTGAGAGTTTCTCCCTATTTCCAGTTCTCCCTATCCCCCTTCTATAAATACAACTTCATGCCCTTTCATTAGATGTTCGGGTATTCACCTTCCTAGAGGAAGTGGTATAAAGCATAGAGAGAGCAATCGATACACCCTTCTTCCCTTATTATTATGGTGTTTCCTCCTATTTACAACACTAGGGAGATGGTCGATCATGTGAGGGAGTCCTTTGTCTGGCGCTGGAAGAGAGCTTCGCGTCTGCCTCGTCCCCTTCCCGAAGACTTCCATGCCCTATGCCCATACTTTTCATTGCCTGAAGCCGAGGGCGCGGCGGCCGACTTTGAGCTCCTTGAAATGGTGCAGGCGACATTCTACGCCATGCTGTTGAACGAGGCGTCGAGTTGGACGTGGTGCACGGTTTTATGGCCGAAGGTCTGAAATCGACCCTGGTGGGTCTGGGGTGGTCAAGCTTCGAGGTTTGGATGAGCTATGTCGATCACGAGCTGAGGGAAGTGCACCTCCAATGGTCGGCCATTGAAATGGAAGTCCGTGGTCCCCTGGACGGCCAGGAAGAGAGCTCTGGATCGAACGACCCCCCGGCCCCCTCTAATGACGAGGAGTAGCCTTAGTTTTGTTTCGAATCTTCTCTTATATCGCCCCCCTTTTCCTTTTTTTTTGGCCGCCCCTTATGGGGGCTTTTGATAATAAAAAGGGTTATCTTTTTGACATGATGAATCGTCTCTTTTCCGCATTGAATGACGCTCCGTGTTGAATGATTTGGCTTTAAAGAATGCTTGTGTTTTACCTTTTAAGTCAAGATTTCAGGTTGTGGGAGCCACGTGGCGAGGTTGGGGTGGCTGGCTGCTCCCTTCGGGAGTTGTACCCCCTCGAACATTAGTCCCCTTCTTTATAAAAAGTGGTGTAATCTGCACTGACTTCATACTTTCCTTTGCGAATCAAAACAAGAAAAGAGAAAGAAAATGAACCAGGGCCTCTTTCCTCATTTCGCCAACACCGAGTAGGCAGCCGAGTATGTCTGAGATCACTTCCGATGGTCGTTGAGGGATCCTACGGACCCTAGCCCCAGGCCGCTTCCCTCGGACTACCACGGCCTGTGCCCCTGTTTTGACCTCGACGTGGCGAGACGATATGCCGACGATTCCCACATCCCAGAGATGGTGCAGGTAATCTTTTACGCCATGGTTATAGATGATGCCACCGAATTGGGCCTTTCCCGTAGGCTTACTATGGATGTCGTGATATGAGCCATGCGAAAGTTGGACTGGGGCCCTGTGAAAGCTTGGCTCAGGGACAACGATCAAAGGCTCCTGAGAGCTCAGGCCTCTCGTCCAACGGATTCCCCGGCAAACCCTATGTTGGCGGGCGGTCCCTCTAGGGGGAGGGCGGCCTCCTTTCCTTCTTTCCGTGGCACCATGCAGGCGGCGGAGTATGTTAAGGACAACCTTCGTTGGTCCAAGAGGGAAACGTCAAGCCTTCGTCCGAATTTGCTTCCTTAGAACTTCTCAGCCTACTACCCCAAATTCAACCACATCGTGGCAATGCAGTTTGCATATGCTACCGATATCCTTGAGATGGTGCAAGCCGTCCTCTATGCGATGGTGATCAGTGAGGCAGCAAGGCTACGGCTCATTAGGAGGGAGACGGGGGAGAGCCTAATGTTGGATTTACGGAAGCGGAGATGGGATGTCATTGAAGCGTGGCTATTGTTTATTGAGGACAAGCTTACAGACGCCTAGCGATGACTTTAGGGCGGAGGGATGCATCTCTCCCCCTTTGTTGATCGATGAGGAGTAGGCATAGGGGTTTTTGTTATATTCTCGTTTTGTGCTTGTATTGGTCTAGCTGTTGTAATAAAAGATCCTTGTATGACTAGCCTCTTTGCACTTGTTCGTTTGCGTTTATATGCTATGAAAGGCTATAAGGTCGTACCGTGTGCCCCTTTGCCCCCACTGGGGCTAAGAGTGTAGCGATCGGCCATAAAGCCATGCTCAGGGACCCTTAGCCCCCATTAGGGCTAAGAGTATAATGACCAGCATCAAGGCCGTGCTGAGGGATCCTTAGCCCCCATTCGGGCTAAGAGTTTAGCGACCGACCATAAGGTCGCGCTCAGGGACCCTTAGCCCCTATTAGGGCTAAGAGCGTAGCGACCAGCTATGAGGTCGTACTCATGGACCCTTAGCCCCTATTAGGCCTAAGATCGTAGTGATCAGTCATAAGGCCGTGCTCATGAACCCTTGGTCCCCATTGGGGCTAAGATCGTAGCGACCGGCCATAAAGTCGTGCTCATAGACCCCTAGCCCCCATTTAGGGCCAAGAGGGTGGCGTCCGGCCATAAGGCCGTGCTTAAGGACCCTTAGCCCCCATTGGGGCTAAGAGCATAGCGACCGGCCGAAAGGCCGTGCTCAGGGACCCTTAGCCCCTATTGGGGCCAAGAATGTAGTAACCGGCCATGAGGCCGTGCTTAAAGATATTTAGCCCCCATTGGAGCTAAGAGCGTAGCGACCAGCCATAAGACTGTGCTGAGGGACCCTTAGGCCCCATTGGGGCTAAGAGCGTAACGACTGGCCATAAGGCCGTGCTCAGGACCCCCCAGCCCCTAGGACCAGGCGTGTAGCGACCGGCCGCCAGGGAGCGTACCCGGAGGTCCGTTCTCTCACGAGGTCCAGGGTTTTTTGCTGATGACAAGGCGACAACAGGTCGCCACATGGCGTCGGTTGGAAAGAGTTGTGCCTGTTGGGTGTTATCGGGATGTGTGTCCTACCTTTTCGCTCTATATAAGGGTGAGGATTCGGCAAAGAGGGGTCATTTGTTCACCACAGATTTGAACCACCTAGAGAGAGAAATGATTTCTAGAGAGAGAAGCTCTGCATCTATTTCCCATTCTGCATTCAAATTTACTGTTAGCATCTCAAGCTCCCTGTTTGTATCTTCAAAGGTTTGCTTGAGTGTTCATCCTCCCCTTCGAACAGCTCCCTTGAATCTTCATCTTCCACGGGTACACCCGCGTACCCCCTCGAAGCATTGTTTGTTGTTCTTGTATACTATGTCATCGTTTTGCTCATCCAGTGGAGACGTTCCTAAAGGGTTAGTCGGCCTCTAAGTGGAAGGTCGCCATCTGTAATTCCCCAGCCTCCCAGCCTTTATTGACGTCGCCCGAAAGAATCAATGTAGGGAACCTAAAAAGATTCCTTATGCAGGGCCTCTATTTAAACCGGGCACCCCCTCATGGTCCAACTGCGAGTACTTCTCCACCCCTAGTGTCCTCAGTCCAGAGGTGGAGGTGATATATCCCTGGGAGATCACCGTAGCTAATTATATGACTGGTTTCTAGGTTCAAAGAATGGCGAAGACCAAGTCTACCCCCTACATCTGGTCTCCTGACGAGCTGCTAACCGAGGGTGTACAAGGAAATCCCTATTCAGCGCCACCCTCATCCAAACCGGGGGCCGAAGTGGCCTCTACTAGTTCTAGCTCTACCTCAAGGGAGGCCTCCACTAGCTCCTCTTCTGACAGTTTGTTAAGGAGTTTGTCCTCTAAGGGAGCGTCAACTAGCTCCTTATCTCCTGAAGGGCCGTCAGCTCCGGGTAAGTCGGTGCTTAAGAGAAAAGGTCGTGCACCTGTAGGATTACTGCCAGAGATTGTGGTGGAAAGACCGAAGTTCCCCGGACCCCCAACCCGCTCAGACCCGCAGGATGGTCCGGGCAATCACTTCTCCGACCCAAAGGTCATCCCTACATTAAAGAGGATGGCCCTCGAGAAGCAGTATCTTCTGTCTACCAGGTATACCTTCATTATCCCCGAGGCAGATGCCACTATGAATGAGCCGCCAGTGAAATGTATAGCTGTTTATCACGCAGCTCTTAACTACGATCTCCGGTTTTCGCTTCACCTGGTGAACGAAGAGATTTTAAACAAGTATGAACTGGCGCCTGTGCAGGTTGTGCCCATATCATGGCACAACATTTGCTTCTTCATCGCAACTTGTGAGCTACGCGGCCTCACCTGCTCAGCACGGGCGTTTAGCTTTATAAATACCATCTAGAGGGCTCCCAAGGAGACCGGGGACTTAGGGTAGTATTGTTTTAACAATAGGCCGGCCTTCATGACGGCCATCGAGAAGAAACCAAAGGTGAAGCACTGAAAATATGACTTCCTCTTCATCTGCCGAGAGTCAGATTGGGAAGGGTAAACCTGTGAGGAACCCCTTTAGGGAGCCTACGGCTGAAGAGAGAAGGACGACCCGTTACTTCCAGTTTTACATACGAGGGGACGATAAGCCTCGGCCCATCCCCAAGTTTATAGCTCAAGCAATAGAGTCCGTGAAGGGCCCCGAGAGGAGGAAGAGCAAGTCCAGTGACAGGGAGCCTTTGAATTGGCTCCCCAAGTTGAAGTTTTTTGCGAACGATTTCTTTCTTGCTGCGGCGGGCCTTTTGATCCTTAAGAATTTTTCCAAGGGTATTGGTCATCCCAATGCTAATCATCTTTATGTTTGGTGCTGACCTGACTTCCCTTTTGTTTTATGTAGAGCAAGCGAGGGCAAGGTTGACGGTCTTCGAGATCGGGGATGCCACTCCGGAGCCAGTGGCAGCCGACGCCGAGTGCCGGCGCGAAGAGGAGAGGCAGCGCCTCATCACCCAACAGGCCAAGAAGGTACAATTTATAGCCTTATTCATTCCCCTTTTCTCGTGATCCCTGGATGTTACTGACTAAGTCATTTTTTCGCAGGCAACTTCCCTCGTTTCGTGCGGGAAGAAGCCCGCCATCAGCTTACCGGTCTGCAAGCAGCAACGGACTGAGGGTCGTCCGGACGAGACAGTGGCATCCGCACCTTCTCACGCAAGGGAAGCGGGAGCCGAGCAGCCCGCCCCTCGGTAGTCAAGAAGTCAGCCAACTAGGGATCGCACCCTTGGCTTCCAGGAACAGACCTTCCCCTCTAAGACCGCGGGGGCTGTTCCTCTAATGGGTTCTCCCCCAAGTACACAGCGGCCATCCACTAACTTCATCAAGGCAGATCCTGCGGCCAAGCTTTCTCTTGTCCAGGACTTGGTTAAGTCCTGGGATTTGGCGGCCTCAAGCACCTCGGATTCCCCCAAGATTGCCAAGGAAGAGGTAACCATGACCGAAGTGTTCGCTAGGGGGGTGAGAGCTGCGGAGAAATGTCGAAGCCTGGAGGGGCTGGCGACCCGATATCAGCGGTGTTAGGAAAAGCTGAAGGCCGACCTAGATGCCCAGGAGGCCGAGAAGAAACAACTGCAGCGGCAGCTCAAGAGGCGCTCACGAAGGTCGAAGCTGAGGCGACTGCGGCGGCTAAGAGGGTGGCTCAATCCAAGAAGCAGAGCTATCAGCAGGGTCGTACCGACACCATGGGGTATCTGCGCAAGGTCTTGGAGACGCTGGCTCAGGAATTTCAGGAGGACAGCTATTTCAAAGCCTACCTCTATAACTTAGATGAGCGCTAGCGGGCCGAGGACGAAGGCCATCTCGAAGAGGTGGAATTTATTCCTCCTTCTGGTGAAGGTGAAGGCGCAGGGGACGAGGCGACTAACCCCCTGGATGTTGAGGCCGAGGCTTCTGAGGAGGAGGGTCAGTAGGATAGTTGAGTGCCCGATGTGTAACCCCCCTCTTTTTTCTCGTATGCTCTTTTTTTTTAATTAGAGGTTGTACTCTTATTTTGTTAATGAAGGAACATCCACTTCTGTTTGCCAGCTTCTTTCGTCATCGTTCTTCTACTTCATACTTGTTCTTTCGTTTTAGCCTGTATTTTCGTTCTTCATGCGCCATAGGGCAGCAGCCCCCAAGCGAAAGAACAAGTGATGCGTCATTCTGCTAAGGAACTCGTAAACTCGTATTTTGACCGGCGGGGAGGCCGCGATTGTCGACCCCTTAGCCCCTATTGGGACTAAAAGTGTAGCGACTGGCCGTAAGGCCGTGCTTAAGGACCCTTAGCCCCCATTGGGGCTAAGAGTGTAGCGACCGGCCATAAGGCCGTGCTCAGGGACCCCGAGCCCCCATTGAGACTAAGAGTGTAGCGATCGGCCACGGGGTCGTGCTTAAGGACCTTTATCCCCTATTGGGGCCAAGAGTGTAGCGACCAGCTATGAGGCCGTACTTAGGGACCCTTAGCCTCGTTGGAGCGAAGAGTGTAGCGACCGACCGAAAGGCCGTGCTTAAGGACCCTTAGCCCCCATTGAGGCTAAGAGTGTAGCGACCGGCCATGAGGCCGCGCTTAGGGACCCTTAGCGCCATTGGGGCTAAGAATGTAGCGACCGACCATGAGGCCGTGCTTAGGGACCCTTAGCCTCGTTGGAGCTAAGCGTGTAGCGACCAGCCGAAAGGCGTGCTTAAGGACCCTTAGCCCCTATTGGGGCTAAGAGTGTAGTGACCAGCCATGAAGCCGTACTTAAGGACCCTTAGCCCCCACTGGGGCTAAAAGTGTAGCGACTGGCCATGAAGCCGTGCTTAAGGACCCTTAGCCCCCATTGGGGCTAAGAGTGTAACGACCGGCCATAAGGCAGTGCCTAAGGACCCTTAGCCCCCCATTGGGGCTAAGAGTGTAGCGACAGGCCGTAAGGCCGTGCTTAAAGACCCTTAGTCCCCATTGGGGCTAAAAGTAGCGACTAGCCATAAGGCCGTGCTTAAGGACCCTTAGCCCCCATTGGGGCTAAGAGTGTAGCGACCGACTGTAAGGCCGTGCTTAGAGAGAAAAAGGGTGGCTTATGAGTGCAAAAGTGGCCGTCGTGGGCTTCTAATTTTATTGCTTATAATTAAGATGTGCATGTCAGTTGGAGATAAAGAAAAAGCGTGAGCCTAAGTATAGTACTTCCTCAGGTTGCTGTTATGCCAGGTCTGTGGTATGGGGGAGCTGCTGATAGTCTCCAGGCGATATGTCCCGCGGCGGACTTGTAAAGCAACTTTGTATGTGCCTTCCTAGTTGGCAGTTAGTTTTCCATGCTCCCCCGCCCGGGCGACAGCCTCCATGCGCCGAAGGATGAGGTTGCCCACCTGAATTGGCTGCACCCACACCACGAGGTTGTGCAGGCGTGCGATGCGTAGTTTATAGCGAGCTTCTCGAAGGAGAGCGCCACCACAGATAGAGGGGAGGAGGTCGAGGGCTTCGCGGAGCGCGGCATTGTTCAACTCCTCTTGGAAAGTTGTCAACCGGTGAGTGTGAAGGGCGACCTCCACGGGTAAAACAGCCTCGGACCCATAAGCTAGCAAGAAAGGCATTTCGCCAGTAGCGGTTTTCTCAGTGATACATAAGGACCATGGGACGCCATGCAGTTCGTCCACTCATTTTCCCTTTGTGTCGTCAAGTTTTTTCTGTAGGCCATGGAGGATAGACTTATTGGCCGCCTTGGCTTGGCCGTTAGTCTGAGGGTGAGCCACAGCAGTGAACCACGCTTGACAGCCTAAGTTGCTGAGATAGTCCATGAGCTTACTGATATCGAACTGCCTGTCATTACCAAAGATGATGGCCCGTGGGATGCCAAAACGGATGATGATGTTTCGCCAAATGAACCTTCATACTTTAGCAGTAGTTATAGAGGCTACGGCCTCGGCTTCTATTCATTTGGTGAAGTAGTCAACCACCACAAAAAGATACTTACGCTACCCCATAGCTTTGGGGAAAGGACCGAGGATATCCATTCCCTATGTGGCGAACGGCAGGGGGCTGACGATTGGTGTGATGGGGGTGGAGGGGACTCGTTGGATGGGGGCAAACTTCTGGCATTTGTTGCAGGTTCGCACTAGTGTCATTGCATCTTCTCGCAAGTTGGGCCAGTAGTAGCCAGTTCGAATGGCCATAATAGCTAGGGCGCGACCTCCGGCATGTGTGCTGTAAACGCCTTCGTACAGTTCTTCCAGTATCTTTCTCCCGTCTTCCGGGGTCGCACAGCATAGGAGAGGTCGGGCGAAAGATCTCTTATATAAGATCCCCTCGTATAGGATAAACCTATTTGACCTCTTCTTCACTTTATCAGCTTCTTTAGGATCTGGGGGCAAGGTACCGTTAGTGAGGCACGTACGGATAGGATGCATCAATGTTGAGCTTCTATCTAACCATAGCACTTCATACAGATCGATGCTCCTCTCCGTTAGGGTTTCCCACTTAATGTTTTTGGGCTTCCCGTCATCGGATGAGCTTGCCAGTTTAGACAGGGCATCAGCCTGTCGGTTCTCTAAGCGAGAGATGTGCGTGATAGCAAAATGCTTTAGTAACTTAGTGGCCTCCCGTACCCGTTGAACATAAGCACCCATAGGATCGTCATTTGCTTCATATGCGCCGTTGAGCTGGCTGAAAACTAACTGGGAGTCAGAGAAAGCTTGGACAGAATCGGCCCCCGTAGTGTAACATAGCTCTATTCCCGCAATAAGGGCTTCGTACTCGACTTCGTTATTGGATCCCTTAAACATGAACTTTAGAGCATGCTCATACCGTGCCCCGGTGGGACTTTTAATTATTAGGCTGGCCCCACTCCTATCCTTAGTGGACGAGCCATCCACGTATAGGTTCCAGGGCTGTGGGCGCAAATCCCCTTCCTTGGCGGGCATTGTGTTCTCAGCTAAGAAGTCAACCAATGCCTGGGCTTTGATTGCCCTCCATGGTCTAAAGGCCAAGTCGTAACGGGAGAGTTCGACGGCCCATTCCAAGAGCTGCCCCGAGGCATCTAACTTCTGAAGGACGTTCTTCAAGGGCTGATTCGTTAGGACTAAGATCTTGTGAGCCTCAAAGTAGGGCCTCAGCTTTCGACTGGCCATTACTAAGGTATACACAAACTTCTCAATGAGAGGGTAGTTCACTTCTACCCCTGCTAAGGCATGGCTTACGTAGTACATAGGGATCTCCTTTTTTGCCCTTTCTACTACGAGAACAGCGCTGACCGCATGCTCTGAGACAGCCAAATACAGTACCAAGATTTCCCCTTCTAGAGGGCATGTGGATTTGGGCAATTGAGCCAGGTAGGTCTTCAAAGCCTGGAAAGCCTCGTCCGCCTGCTGGTCCCAACTGAAATTGGCCCGCTGCCATAGGACGCAGAAGAATGGTTGGCACTTATCTGCGGACCGAGGCATAAATCGACCCAAGGGGGCTATGCAGCCGGTTAGGTGTTGCACTTCTCTTATATTTCAGGACGGATTCATGTTAAGAACGGCCTGGATTTTGTCGGGATTAGCCTCGATTCCACGGCTGCTGATCATAAAGCCGAGGAACTTGCCCGACTGTACCCCAAAGACGCACTTCTTAGGGTTAAGTTTCATGCTGAACGCCCGTGGTATGTCACACGTCTTCCTCAGATCATCGCCATGATCCCCTTCGGCCTTGCTTTTTACTATCATATCGTCAACGTAGATTTCCATGGTCTGGCCAATGAGGGGCTCGAACAGCTTGTTCACCAAGCGCTGGTAGGTGGCCCCTGCATTCTTTTATCCAAAGGGCATCATCTTATAACAGTAGAGGCTGCGGTTCGTGATGAACGCTGTCTTTTCTTGATCTTCTGGGCAAAGGGGTATCTGGTGATACCCGGAGAAGGCATGCATGAAGCTCAATAAGGCATGTCTGGCCATAGCGTCCACTAACTTATCAATTTTCGGCAGCAGGTAACTATCCTTCGAGCAAGCCTTATTCAAGTTCGTGAAACCCACGCACATCCTCCAAGTCCCGTTGGGTTTCTTCACTAACACCACATTCGAGATCCATTTAGGGCATTGGCATTCTTGGATGAACCTAGCTTCCAACAACTTCTGCACTTCAGCATTGGCAGCGAACGCTCTCTTTGGGCCCATTTAGTGCTTCTTTTAGATGATCGGCCTGTGATGAGGGTCCACGTTCAGTCGGTGTTCCATCACAGTTGGGGCAATGCCTTGCATTTCTTCAGGTCCGAATGCGAAGAAATCTTTATACTCCCGTAGGAGGGAGAGCAGTGATTGTCGATTGAAGGCCGTGATATCTTAATCCAGCTGAACGGTACGCTCAGGCCGTTCTTCTTCAAGTCAAACTTACTCCACCTCGTCCAGAGCCTCTGTTCAAGGCTGTGGGGGCTTCGACGAGGTGAAGGTGTGGATGACCAAAGCTTCTGGAACCATGGTGGTCGGCCCGGTCCTTGCACGCTTGTCCCCATCCGGTCCGTGCTCACTCGCTCACTCCACTAAGGGTCGGATGCTCACCAAATAACACTCCCGGGCCATCCATTGGTCCCCACGCATTTCACCAACGCTGCCATCATTAGCCTTGAATTAAAGCTGGAGGAGGCATAGGCGATGATGGCCTTTACCTTGTGAAGGGTTGGACGTCCCAGGATCACATTGTAGGCCGTGGGCACATCAACGACCAAAAAGTCGACCTCTAGGTTCTTCGATTTAAGTTTATTACCAAAGCATACAGGAAGGTGAATAATCCCCGTGGGATTCACTTCCTGTCCACTGAAGCCCAAGATAGGGTGCACCAAGGCGATGATGTCACGTCTGGGGTGTGCGAGTTTCCTCTGACAGTCCCAGGTTATGATGTCAACTGAGCTACCCGTGTCAATCAAAATCCGCCGAATAATTGCACTTGCTATCTTCATCTCAACGACTAGGAGGTCGTTATGGGGGGTGAATTGTGGGACTTTCTTTCCGCCAAATGCGGGGTCTTTGCTCCGTGGTAAGCACCTACTGTGCACTTCTGAGCTGAGCTTTCCAAGCTAACCCAGTTATTTCTTCCGCATAGACCCCGGCTATAGTGGCCACAACCTCCGTCGAGCACTCCTCATCCCGCGACTGGAGTTAAGTGGGCTCCTATTCTCGTCGAAGGAACTGCAGTCCTCTCTTTAGAAATCGGTCAATCTAACCCTTGTCGGCCAATTCGTGAAGGGCTTTCCTCAGCTCTTGGCATTCAGTTAAGGTGTGTCCGCTTTGTTCGTGGAACTCACAATACTTCCCGGCATTCTGCGGCTTAGGGGGTGTAGTCATAGGAGGCGGTCTTAGGAGCATGAGGTGTCCTCTGACCTCTATGAGGATGCTTCTGGCGTCGGTGGTAAATCGGGGGTCGACCGCCTTGAACTGCGGC
>JAKOGI010003339.1:37500-40000 GCA_029747015.1 Carnegiea gigantea | reverse complement strand
GTGTTGTTGGTGATCGACGGATATGTTATTAGTGATCAAGAGATTTGTAATCTCTTAAATAAATATTTACTATTTGCAATTGCTTTTTGGAGTTTATTTCTTTTGTTGTTGGTGATCAATAGACATTTTATTAGTGATCAATAGATTTCTAATTAGTGATCGCTTAAGGAAGATTAGTTATCTATTAGATAGATGTTCACTTTTTTGCAATTCTTTTGGAATTTAGGCTTTGTCTCATTGGTGATCAGCAGAAATGTTGTTATTTATCAATAGATTTGTAATCACTTGAATAAATGTTTACTTTTCTGCAATTGTTTTTTGGATATTGTTGTTTCCATAGTTGGTGATCAATAGACATATTATTAGTGATCAATAGATTTTTTATTAGTGATCGCTTGTGATAAGATTAGTGATCTATTAAATGGATGTTTGTTTTTCCCAATTGCTTTTAGAATTTAGGTTTTGCGCTTTTTGTGATCAACAGAAATGTTATCAGTGATCAATGGATTTCTAATCTCTTGAATAAATGTTTACTTTTTCTACAATTGCTTTTTGGAATTTGTTGCTTGTTTTACTGGTGACCAATAGACATTTTATTCATGATCAATAGATTTCTGATTAGTGATCACTTCTGATAAGATTAGTGATCTGTTAAACAAATGTTCATTCTTTTGCAATTGCTTTTAGAATTTAGATTTTGTGTTGTTAGTGATCAACAAAAACGTTATTAGTGATCAATAGATTCGTAAAATCTTAAATAAATGTTTATTTTTTGTAAAAAATTTTTTTCTATTGTTGGTGATCAATAGAGATATTACTAGTGATCAATAGATTTGTGATTAGTGTTCATTTGTTATAAGATTAGTGATGTCTTAATTTTTTTAAATTTTTTTTACAATGGCTTTTAGAATTTAGTTCTTATGTTCTTGGTGATCAATAGATATCTTATTAGTGATCAATAGATTTGTGATCTCTTAACTAAATGTTTATTTTTTTGCAATTGCTGTTGGAATTTATTGCTTATGTTGTTGGTGATCAATAGATAAATTATTAGTGATCTTTAGATTCATGATTAATGATTGCTTGTTATAAGATTGGTGATCTCTTGAATTCTTTTTTTTTTTAAAGAAAGTGGTTAGTACAAGGAGTCGCCAGAATTTAAGGAGGCTTGCTGATCCTCTAGAAGATGTTGGATTGAAATCAAAGCAATGAAAGGTAGTTGCTTGCATAGGCATTTGCTTGTATCGAGGTTTATGAATACTTAGTTTACTTCACTAAAACAATTTCTGCAGCCAACAACATAAACCGTAGCGCTTTCAAGGAGCAAAAAAGGATAAAAAGCGAAAGACAAGTCAAACTCAGCTGCAAAGATTATGTATCACAGCAAATGAGAAATGCCACATTTCTTTGTATACATTTGAGATTCGTGATTCTGACATCATAATTAGTGACTGCTGTACCGAGGAGTACATACTTTTGAGGATACCTATACCAACTACAACTACCAGAACACAACTGAGTGATGCCTAATGTATGATCTCAGGTACTCATGCTAATTTACAACATGGGAGAGAGACCACACCTTCACATAATCAGAGTAAGGTCCAAGGGGGTAGGAATGCATGTAGATATGGTTGATACGAACTAATGAACTAGGAAAAAAAAGGGCCAATGGCGTTAGGAAATACTAAGCACAAGGTAGCAAAGAAACAGAAATTTAAAAGCTAGAATGCTAAGGAGTTGAACAATAGGATATTGCCTGAGGGATTGTAGTAACTAATTGAAAATATGAACGACAAGTAATAATAGGTCATCAAAGAAATTAGTTTCGGCGGCTTCTTGCACGTGCAAGCAGATTTGATACTAGGAAACCTAGCGATATAATTGGTCTATAACTTCGAAACTTAATCTTACTCCCTACCGCTAACCTATGGCAGGATCAAAGTGATCGAGGAGGATGTGTAAATGACATTAGGTCTCCCTAAAGGTCACTCGAGGTAATCGAGGCTAAAAGTGAACCAATGGAAGTGTTGAGTTTAAATGTCTGCTAAAGCATTGGAATGAGCAGTGGCTTGACCATGATAGAATCCCTAACTGGGTGAGATAATTGAAATGGTGGAGAGTCAATTAGATGGAGCGGAGGACTTCAGAAGAAATTTCATAATGTTCGTCATGTCCACATGTCTACGCGGTAACCAAAGGGGAGGCGTGAATTACCTCATACTGAATGCACTGCTAGATTTCGGCAAAGTGACATGATTAAACCGAATGCAATATGCAATGAGGGCGTCCATAGCATCAGTTGACAAGTGAAGGAAGAAGACGTTAGGATTCTTCAGGGCCTAATCCTTTTTCTTATAGTATCTCAATGCTTAAGTTGAAGTCCAATCCTTAGAAAATAGCATTAGATGGTTCTCATTAGATATGACCCTTGGATGAAGTTTGCATTATGCATTAGTAATCATTATAAAAAAATTAGCGATCATCCATGGGATGGTCC